>JTDE01001050.1:32219-125264 GCA_014338405.1 Paragonimus skrjabini miyazakii
CCCTGCCAACACTGCATGATTCCAAAGATAATAGTCGAACTGCTCAGATGAGTTCACGTAGAACTTTCAAGCATTTTCGGAAATTTATTGAAAATGTGAAAACTGCGGCAAATTGTGAGTAATGTTCGATTTGCACTTTCATACTGCTAAGGAAGTTTCTGGGCCCTCAGCTGACGAGCCGAAAAACATGAGTGTTGCTGATATAACTCAAGTTAGAGTTGCTGTAATGAGCTGCAAAATGTTTACACAGCTTAGAATGATGTTCATTTATCACTTCACACGGTCACAATTAGATATAGCAAACGTGTGAAGCGTCACCAGCGCGGGTTACGCATGTACACAAAAAGTATATCTGAAGTATGACAATTTGATTTGGGGTGATAAAATGGTGACGGAAGTCGAAATGAAACAAACACATAAACAGACTGCGAAGTGTATCACCTCGAACATTTTTCTAGTTCAGTCATAATCTGTTATTTTCCAAAAATGATATCAAAATAAGGATGTTGCAGATTTGCTTGAGGTGATTCACATTGATGGTGATCTGATTGCGTCGATGTTTGGATGAGCTGTACTATCTAGCAATTCTATGTGAAAACGTTCTTATTGAAACTTTTAACCGTGGTAGCTTGAGTACCCTGTTGCGAATACCTTTTGCTCAAGGATCGTCAATGAAAAAAGTTAACTCATCACATAAGATTTATATTTTTGGGACTGGTTTGCAAGTTCAATGCAAAACATCTTTCAGGACTGTATAACATGATATGCACTTGCATCCGTTTTTTCAGTTGCTTCGGTCTTTGTCCAAACACGTTTTGCTTATCTGGGCTTTTACTACATCGACTAGCAAGCAGCTTATTTACAGACCGGTGTGTGTGTTTGGATGTGGTAAAGTTCTGTAGGACCGCTGACGGTGTGACCGCGTATGTGTAACTTCGACCACACTGCTTAACTAGTTTGGTATGCGATTCGTTGAGGGAGAGGACAAGAAAGCAGATACATGTCCCGTGGAACATTCATCTGCGGGATCTCACCAGATCAACCCTTCAATGTCTCACAAGTTAAACGCCGGATGAGGTTTATTTTATTGCGCTAAAGCTAACAGGATCAACATTGGAAAGGTAATTGGAAAGGTAATTGGTGTCTTTTGTTAATATGCCAACAGCCGGAAAAATCCCCTCAACACTATTCTCTGATATTCAGTTCCATCTAATGTTGTTATGGGCCATGCAGATGTAAGATTAGTTAGTCTTTCACTCGTTTTAAATGTGTCATCCAACTTCGACGGAGAGGTTGAGAACATCTTCCCACTTTAGACTCATGCACCGACAGCTTCAGATTGATGTTCAATCCCAATGAATGTGGACAAATTTTTCTGATGCTTCATGTTGCGGGTATGACTTTTCTTCACAATCAGCTTTCATTCAGTACGGGGTGGGGTCTATCAAACGGCGTTTGCCTCAAGCCTAATTTATACGTGATAAGCACAAACAAGGGAACTCAAGAGTACTAATATTCTAAATGATGGCATTAGGAATTATATTTAACTATCCAGTCATCTGGTTAGTAAAGTAGTAAAATATCTGGAAATAGTACAATATTCATCAGTTTTCCTTTCTTAGAAACAACTGCATGCTAATAAACGAGGCGTATGAAGTCACAAAATAATGCATTACTACATACTGTTAAAGTATTGCGGATGAAGGCTGCTACTAAATATAACAGCAGAATTTATATTTCAATAATGCTTAAAACTATATCATCTACGACTGAGTCTAATAAATTATCTATTGCCAAACCTTTAACCGCCGACTTATCTTATTCATTCTACTAGCTCACGCGATGTTAAAACTGTTGTTATATAAAACATGAAGATGTAATTTTCTAAACAGTCGTATGGCTCTGATCCATGTACATATCACATATACATTTCCTTAGCGATTAGTATGAATTACGGAATATAAACTATACTTTTTGAACTATTTCGTGAAGGACCAATCTACAGTGGATCGTATATGGTCAGTATATTCCAGATATATGCTGAAATTTTCAACAAAACGAGTGTTCTCTCAGTAGTCATATTCATTTGTACTTGTTGCAAAAAGTTAACGAAATTGCTACAACCGATGACCGACAACTACGCTAACATTTTTTATCCAGACACTGTATACTTTTCGGACGTCTCACATAAACATTTATCTCTGTCGGTGCAGATAACTTGTTCCTTCTTGCTACACAAAACGTTGATTGAAAACCTCTTGAAAGACAGCTTTATCTTATTCTCTGTCTTGAACTGATTATACTGGGCATGGCATTTGAGAAAGGGAAACATGGTATACTATGAGGTGCATGTAACTACTTTTCATCACCAACAGGCAGACTATTGTTCTGTCCAATTCTTCAGTCACAGAGAACGTTCGTTCATTTTATCTGTCGTTGCAGTTCAGGGCTGAAATAACGACTTCCATTAGACTAGCGGTCGGAAAAAACGAAATTTGTGATTAATTAATTTGGTATTCTGATTGAAAAGGCAACAGAAGTTTTCTGTCTTCTACGGTAAGCAAGTGATTATGAGCGTTTGTTTTCAACTTACGTTGTTTGACTTACTTGTTCTTGGTCAAATATACTATCTCTCGAGTTTTATTGATCTATTGTTCATAAGTAGTAATAGTCTGCTTCGAACAATGAGACGATTCGAATTATCGACTAAGCACATCCATAAAGCAGTCGATGATTTTATTATTGACTAATACCCTCAGTCTATCTTCAATCTGTTGACCAGTGTCAATCCGAACAGTATTTGCCGATTTACGTAATCCAGCTGCGATAGTTGCTGGTGAAGATTCCACGCAGCGTAAACCTTTGGATTAAAGAAAATTTACTGAAATCCGTTCAGAGGGATTCATGCATTTATTCCAGGTTCACGCAGATTTAGAAGCTGGGCAGTCATCAATTAAGTGTTGGCCAGGAATAATGGTTCCTGTTATGTTCACATTTCTTAACGTACCTAACGGTTTCAAACTTACCAACTGCTTACTGCGGTGCTGGCACTTCCCTTTAAACCACACAGAACTCAGAAAAAGGACTGTCAGTCTGATCGACCATCCTTTTATATAATTTAGTAAGGTGGTATATTATTTGTACTGTTTAATATTGAGGTTTCATTTTACTAATCAGATAACGTGTTGATCATTTGTTTCAGCGGTGACTCTTCAGCATGCATACATTTTAACAATGAAACCTTCAGTAGCAAGACAGCTTGATATCAGTCATCTTATTGCGGTTCGCCAATACCTCGAAATGCCCAACATCAGGCCCGATGGTAGTTTATTGACTTGCCAGTTTCCCATTCTACAGGATGTGTGCTCATTACCGCGCATCTCAGTAATGACCAAACACAATTTATCTTGGATTTCCTCCTGCTTACTGACTGTTCATCGTTGTATTTAGTTGATGTAATGAGACTCAGAACAGTGTATCTCCAAATCATAAAGTAAATGTAATCAGAAGGAAGAAAACTGATCCACACGGCTTTCTGTGGAAAACTCAATGAACGCCGCCAACAGGTATCAACAGGCCTGTTGAAAAATTAGGACATTTTGTAAGCACACTGTACCAGAAGTTGCCATGGATTTTTCGTAAGCTTCTTCCACAGAAGATGTACACAGTTTTTGTTCAGGAACCTTACTTAAACCGTCCGACTGGCCAGTCCAGCAGTACTAACCCTAGCTCTATGAGATGTACAATTTAATCAGTGGTGCCATACTGGTACACCTGCTTGGATGGCACGCTTATACTAGTGCGCTACAGTCAATCAACAACACAAAGGTCACCGAGTTGACAGCAGTGTGGTAGTGGATCCAAATGACAGTTGGAACCAATGTGATTTACACCTGCAACCCACTCTCCTGTGATCGGGCTATTTACTTTCTGGATTTGGGAATAACTTAATCCACCTTACCCTACTGATAAAAAATGAACCATGAGCCATTGCATGTCGGTTTATCCTGTCTCGCTAAACCACCCTCTCTTTGTTTGTCTAATTTTCATGTAAATTTGTGACATGCTTAATTTCTTCACAATTTGTACGTGTCCACTGACCAAAACAAACCAGAAAATGCGGCTTTTTTGGCTGTTGCCGGGTGTCCGGAGTGCCCACATAGGTTGTTTTGACCTCTCATCCCGAAAGATGCATGACAAAAATTGAAAGCTAAAGTTACTAACTCCGTTACGTGTTGGGTTGCCGTTGGTTCAAGCATAGCTTGTTAGCTTGATCTCAACCCGCTGAAAACGGACGTGTTCGCCACAATATGGGATGTTTTCAACGACTGTGTATAATCAGCAAATCAGATGACCGTTGAACACTCTGCACGGATTAGGTTATTTTCGTCCAGTAACCCAGCACTTTTGTCTATTCCGCTGAAATCCATTATATCCAGGATCTGTTTCCAAAGAGGATTTGATTAATTCCTGTACATGTGTGTTTGTTTCAGAATAATTGGGTTCAAGTTATTACCTGACTGACTGCTTGAGTTCATTGTCCTCCCAGGGGAAAGCTACAATTTACAAGGGGGTTCAAGCGGAGTGAATTCACGGTCAAATGCTTTTTTTGTTCATAAGCAAATGAGTCAAACGCAAATGACAAGAACCGATAAGGTGGAAAGGAACATAACACGAATAAATGTGTCATATGTTTGCCTATGTATACAGTTGTTAATATTCGATTTTTTGGTAATGTTGCACGTGAATTAACTCTTGAATTTCAATATCTGATAACATAATGCAATCACATAGGTGACAACAAACCTCACTTATACCTATCATATTCAGCTGGTAAATAAGAATGAAAAACGTCTGGTACGGAAACAATTCAAACAAATTAACTGGCATGTGAATTATTAATGTTGAAGGTGGTGTGAAATCAGAAAGAGCACTCTTAAACAGGGCTCAGTTCACAGCGGTTCATAACTGACCCTTCTGACCAATGTGAAAGCCGGCATACAAAGTTTGAGCATTGCACTTCGATGTTCTGACTTGTTGTCGATAAGTAATAGAGCATTTCGATTCCATTTGTCAGACCGTCACTGACAGTCAATGTAGGTTTTGCATTCAGACAGGTGGTCAATCTTTTGGTGGTCAATCCTTTACAAGCTAGCGCCAGACTCAGCCATAGCTCAAAATCAGCACTGACCACAAATTTGAATGCGACATTTCGTTGGCGTTAGAATCACAGTGCTTAGCGAGTTCAGCAGTTCAGATAAAGCAATTTATTCGAAAAATGAGACTTGTTAGGTATATTAGTAGTCTGGCAAGCACTTGCCAATTAAGTTCAAGTACCGTCCAAGTTAGTCATGTTTTTAACAGAATGAGCTCCAGGTATTTACCACCATCTGGTATTATAATTCATTGTCACAGATGTTATTAAGCATTTGATTTTGGTCCAGAGACTTTAGGTTTTCGAACGAGCACTTCACCAGTCGGTTTTGAGTCTTCCTGGACCAAGGTTAAGTACATTTCCGAAGGAGGAATTATGTTCTCGCCAAAAGTTTACTCGTTTTTGTTCACCAAAAGCCAAAAATCTATGGCTAACTCGGTGATTTCAACGAGCGCTCACAAATACTACTGATTTATACATTCACACCGATTCATGAAGATGAAGTGTGTCACAACAATAACAATTACCACATAAATCGTTTGCTTATTTCGTGTAAGAAACGTTACGTTAACCTTTAGCACTATATAGACATTGTCGCACTGAAATTGAGCTTTTCCGTATCAATTGGGTATTACAGCTATAAAATAACATTACCAGACTCATCTGCGAGGTCCGTTGAACTTCGCATTGACAGTAGGTAGGAAAAACTTGTTTTGACCATTCGACAGTTAGCGTGGTATGACATCATATCGAAGAATCTGGCTTTGGAATCTTACTAATAAAACGTCTGGTCATGTAAAGTCAGTGTAAGGGAAGAATAACTTTGTACACAGGAACGGTGAATTTTCAGCAGCGATATAGTTACGTCTGTGAAATGAAAAAGGCAACTAATTCACTGAAAATATGCATGCACAAAGTTATCCAAAAGTTAACCTCCAAAACCGGTAATATATTAATGACAGGGAATTATTGATTTATAATAAAATGTCTCAAGTGAAAATAAAACACTTCCGTTCGTCCTTTTGCAATCGAAATCGATTTGGACAATTCGTGAGAGAAACCGGTAGATTCATAAAAAATTCCGTTGGAATTTCTTCACACGTGTTAAAAATTTACCAGTCATAAAAGCTGGTTAAATATTGGACGGGATGCGATAAAATCTAAAGAGTTTTCAACAACGCCAATATGTTGTGGCAGACTTTATTGGAAGTACAGGTGTAGCAGTCAGGCATGAGTTACTGAATAACCTCATTAAATGCAGAAGTTTTCACAAGACCATCACTATTGACGGTATCGAACGAAAGTTACACAAATACACGGACTTCAGGTACGTTATGATAGGCAAAGTTTCGGATTAACGGTAAGTGTGCAGGGTTATTCAAGATTTCTACCACGACAGTTCAAATCACCAATGTACGAGAAGTACGGATGTTATGGAGATGTGCCCAGTTTGCTGGCACTAACTCTCATCTGTGGTGACGTTTACCGTGCAACGGAGATAACGAAATGGATGGAAGTACTCATTAATGTCGTCAAGCCATGGTGCAGACAGATAGGAGAGCAGATCGGCGTGGAAAACGTTTTTATGGCGTTTCAACGTCAATCTGGTTAGTTTGAAAACGTGAAAATAATGCAAGATCATTGGTTTACAAAAATGCGCCTTTTAATTAATAAACAGTAGGACACGTGAATTAACGAGTATATATTTAACGTAGAAAACTGGGCCGCAATGGACAATTAGCAAGTTAAACTGACTGGACAATTATGCAAAACATTCAAAACCGGTTTGTATGAAAAACACGCCCAAGAAATCTTAGAGGGCCAGGAAGCCCATCATCAAGAAATCACTTATCGGAAGCAGGTTTATATAACGTATAAGACGCTAAGGAGCAAACAGGTGGAATAAGTGTTACAGGGGTTGTTCGTAGATAAACTGTTCTAAACGTCTTCACAATGATGTGTTGCCTGTTTTCTTATACACGTGGTTCTACGAAAGACCAAGAAAACTCGTCTTGCGGGATAGTTTGTGCATACGGTGACATTTATTGAAATGCTTAAACTAGGCTGTACGGCGAGTAGCGAGAATTTGCATTTCATTCATTTCAACACAGTAGCCTGATGCTGTATTCTTGATAATTTTTTCTAAAACACTGAGTAAATAATCAACACGAACGTCTTTTATGGGGAACCAGATTTTTGTAGTTTTGTTGAGATTTCTTTAGACAGAATACTCCAAGGACCACAATGTTTGTATCCCATGAACACCGATCAGAGGTCAGGTTTGAAAAACGTTATTTTCAACTGGTTACAAAACGCGTAGGTTATATTTATGGGATTATTTGCTGTTAACGTCATCATATCGTAAACCTAACGTGGTGAGTCTACATTCATCAAGTACATTATACCAATTATACTAATTTTGCACGGTGTTTCGAACTTTCCGGTAAAAGTATACCATTTCAAATCTACTGAAATGCCATTTAGACGGTTCAGAAGTTTATCTTTGTGAAGCGAAATTTTTTTTGACTTATTTGTGATTTAAAATAGACCGTTCTCTTCACAAGGCTGAATAAAACCTACTACCCATCAGTAATTCAAATACCGCTCAACACGTTAATGATGTCTGTGAATTCAACTTAGAGAGAAAAATCCCAGTCGAGGGATCATCGACTGAAGTTAACAGACAATATGTGTGTCTCCTCTCGAGGCGATCGGGCAACTTGATCATTACTCACAAGCGAAAGTGGTTTAATGTTCACAAATGATAATTCGGTCGTGCCTAATGTGAGGTCAATGGCGCAGTGGTTAACATGGTTGCCTAATGAACAGCGTAGCCGTGGTTCTACTCCCGGCAGTGGCAAGGTTATACACTACTGACGAGCTCTAATGAGAGCGAAACTCGAGTCTAGCGCTTATTCTTTTCGAAAGGTGCCGACTGCATGGAAATCTGTGAAGATGTGAAAGCTGCGATCCGTTGTGGGTGATTTTCAACATGAAGAAAAACGTCTTTCAATGAAGCGCGATATTTACTGTTCAACTCACACTTGATCACATTCGTGAGCCGGAATTCCAGTCCACACCGCGACGGCGGTCTCTATTTGCACATCGTGTGCCAGAAATCCAGGTTTACATAATTGATTCTTCACCCAGGAAGATCATGATTTCTCTGAAAGCTCAAGTTTCTGTTGTCTGTGATAGTAGGTAATCCGTTCCACCGTGTTCAAAATTTGGTTGAGTCCGAATCGTATGTTTCTGGTCGACCATGGTCTCTTATTCCCATAGGGTCTACGCACTTGAACAGCCACCATTCATGTGTCTGATCTTCAGGTCATGTTTTTGTTTATTTCAACGCTGTGTTTTTGTTGTCCGTTCAGATGCACTGTGTTACCAGTGTTGTCATTATTGCAGCAGTAACTGTCTCACTCTATCACCGGACACATGTATCCAGATGAATCTTTGGCTCCCTCCCGTATGTAAGTTCGAATGATGAACTCTGCGTTATTGCACGTTTCGTCGTACAGACTCCAAACAAAATATCTGGCAGTGCTTTCTTCCAGTGATTGCGTCTACTTTCTAGTCATTTCCTTAGTATATAGTTGAATCGCTCCATCATTCCGTCCGTTCGTGGACGGTACGGTGATGCTCTCATGTGCTGAATTTCCCCGGGATTTCAACACTTGAAATTACCCCCAAATAAAACACGAAGTCGGATCCGCGCTGACCCTGTGTGATTATCCGAAGCGAGTCAGGATGTCGTTCATGAATGTGCGTGTGCAACTGTTTCGCTTGTCGGATATTCCATAGGAATTGATCCCATCCATCGTGTGATATCGTAGATAATTGAGACTACATGGTCGCAAATGTTTTAAAACTACCTTCCCATTTGCCTCATTTGGATGCTAGTAAAATTTGTCGTGGAGTTTGGCTGGCACTCCTGGTAATTACCATGTTAACTATGTTTTAGAATGTCCACCCATTTTCTAGCGTGTACTCCTAACGTCTTCACAATAATAAATATCAAAGTGGCTGGTTGAGCAAGCTACATAAAAGATATGATACTTGCTAACACATGCTATATAAATGAAATTCACTGTGCTTTGGACGCTATGGTACATGAGCGATTAGCGCTGAGTTGGTTCGCCAGCATGCTTGTTCGTCCTACAAAATCAGATTGGGTTTGTACGTTTCAATTGCTTGCAAGGTTTTGATGACTGAGTCCTGCGTCTATTCCAACCAAACAGCACAAACGTTCGAGGGCATCTGGTCGTCATGTACATGCGGATGAAATTTGCACAGTTCCGATCCATGTGCAGTGTGAAGCACAACCGTGGACCATGAGTTACGAGCATGTTCCTCCACTCAAGAAGAGTGTGGTAATTTAGACACAGGATGTTCATGTCGCGCATAGAGATATCGCGCACAAACCATCCTAGCGTAGTGAAGATGAGCGATCGTAATATACTACTCATACCACGGTTATTCAGTAGTAGGACCAGAGCATATATTTGGACATCGTACAAGCCGCAGGAAAAATGCAGGAAGGAACATCAGACTGCAGCATCGTCCAAAATGGTCCCTGCTACTTAAAGGAACTGAGCACTGGCGTCTGCGACAACCGAGACGGCCTGGGGTCGAATACCGCATGCAAATGATTGGTTTTGTTTCTGATCTTGTTTAAACGCTTAACCCATATGTTGCATGTTGAGCAAACAACCCTTGTGCCATCCGCGTTCTTGGATCACAACACTAGATTTATGGCTGTATCTCGTGCACTCAATATACGGCTCCCTGTTTTGCATTCACGGCTGGAATGTGTTGGCCATCCAGATGTGCTACTGGAAGATAGTTTTAAACCTCCCTATAAGCGCGTTCAGGTGCGATGTTAGGGCTTCTTTCAGGCGTTCGTAAGCGTTTGCCATTTGCCAACCTTGGGTATTATTGTCGTCCAACGGGAAACGTCTGCGGTATAGGTCATCTCACACAGATCACTGTAAATTGACGCAGTTCCAGCAACGACTGCTAGAACAGAATGGATTATTTGGAACGCCAACTGATGTGTTCTCGTCAAATGCTTTTGAGTCAGAGTTTTGTGGGTCCTTATACCATAACTATGTTAATCGGTGCAGCAAATAAACGTTAGCCTCATCCTGGCATAGACTCGGACAATTATGTCACTAGAGAGAGTGTCACACATCACCCTCCGATTTCTCCGAACAGAATTAGGCTGTTATTATTGGAAAATACCTCGGGAAATTCGGGATGTGTTGAAAGCGTCCGATGTCATGCGTGAAATGTTTTTGTGGGTGACAGTAAATTCGGATGTATAAGCCATGCTTTCAGCGCGTGGGAGCACACATGAATCAACAGTCTGAGCGAGATGGAGCGAGTTGAGATGAGCTGGCAAACTGATTTATAAGCCCAATAACTTTGAGTTTTAACCCGTGTACACTCCCTACCTTATCTATATCGCGTGCTTGGTGGGCTACTAAACACATGTAACTCACACTAGCGTGTGATCGCAAGGAAAATAGTTTGTTTCACATATTGAACACGATGTCATCAAGCTCAATAATGGAGGTTCGTTCCTAAGAATGCATGTGAGTGAGTCGAGAAGACTCCGTAATTAAGACAAGAAGTCAACACATACTGTTAAATTATCCAAAAAGCAGCGGGTTATATGTTCGTCCGATAGCCCACCTACAAAGACCTATAACCGCAGCTGACTCGATCTATTAGCTGGCCCACTAAACCCGGTGAAAGAAAACGTGGGAAAGTCAGCCTTATCGCACTGTCTCGCTTGAGTATGGTCGGCTCATCAAGCGTTAGTCATGTGAATCTCCAGTCAGGTGCGCCATTTTGGCACTGGCGTCAAGATGGTAACGACTGTGTTTTCACGATGACGATAAGCTTAGATCCCCGGTAGGACCGGTGAGCAGTTCATTGAGCCGAACCACTTCCGAGAGTCCATACACGAGAAATAAATTCACTGCTTCCAATACTTCACATCCTCAAACAAATACTTATTCATCTTGCTAATCTCAATAACGCTTTTGTCCAGGAACAAATGGAAAATTGAGCAATGCATTCCGACGTTGCATACCTAGATTATGTTCAACGAGTTAACGAATATATCCTGCACCAAATCTAACCATTTTCATTCATGATGGTTGTCTGAATGAATCTAGAAACTGATTCAGTAGATAAGCTATACAACTAACAATGATTGTGGCAGATTTCATTAACCTGCACTCCGGTTCCAAATTAGTACCAACAATTTTGTGAACGAGGCACATTAATTCAACTGCTCTTCATTCGTTCACGATATGCGTGTGTAAAAATTTGAGACTTTCCCTCTCAGGGTGCACGAAACATTTTATTGACTTGACCTGACTTGATTTGAAATGCACTTAAATTGTGTTAATCGGCGTTGTTTGTTATGTAAATATACATGCGAAGATCGTTTGAGGTTGTGTTTTTTCAGTGGACAGGATCATGTAGAACCCACATATGTATATATATATAATTTGCCTTTTGTGCATACTACATAACTCGCATTGCCAGGGTACTCTATTAATGGTAAGTAGCCTCCAGAACTTACCCTCAGAAAATGAATTAAATCAAATGATGTCATGTGGAACTGTCTGGAAATGCCCGAAATCCGCAGTTTTGATTGGTTATGCAACGAAGGCAATTGTCTGATTACGAGTTTCACCAACCGGATCACTGTGATACAAAAACTCATGCTGACCCAACCATGCGCACCATTTCCTCTACTGCTGAAAGACAAATGAACTCTGGATTGCTCGGATCCAGGGAGTCTTTCAGCAGTTGTTTAGTAGCATGCGAACAGATTTAGACAAAGATAATTTGGACCCTGATAGGTTACGAAACTCTTGTCACTTTGGGGCTGTGAACATGAACACTGAAAGGTCGTGTCACATGTTCCACTTATGGCGGTCCATGGCACATTGAATGCTTGAACAAGACTCCTGTTACCAGAAATCTGAGTTTTGCAGCCTGATCGCCATAGACAACCCAGTTACCTTAACGTGACATTTCATTATTTTCATACTAGCGCGTCTGATGTGGTTGATTGGCGTAAGTGCATTATCATCACTGACTGAGTGATGTGAAATTACTAGGTGAGCCCAATTTACGTTGATCTCTCCAGTTGTCATCCGAACGGTATGGTGTCTCCGTACTTTTCCTTGCTTTGGTCGTGGTCAACGCATTTAAGTCGGTTTTCTGCACAACACGTACTCACACCAGAGGCCATTGCGAGGGCTACCACAATCCGGCTGCAAAACCCTAATCTATGTAGGGTGAAGTTTTCTGCTCAGATTCCAGGTTTGTCGTCGTCCACCATAGATGGATCACGCGATACGACGGCTCGATAACCATATCCGTAATGTAACAATGACACTAGATTCATACCTCATTAGGTTTCACACCCTCTTTATTTGATCAACATTTTTGTGCCAATACTATTATATCCGGCCTGGAGTTGACGAACCCGGAGAATGAGATTATTGCCATTCTTTTGGTATCTGATGGAAAACGAGCTCCTATCCTCATTACCAATCTTCTCGTTCACTTGTTTACTTGCAATAATAGAACTCTTTATGAAAACCACTGATGATATTATTGACAAGATTTTCATTGCATACTCTAGAGATTCTTTCGTCATATTAATAATTAGTTCGGTGGATTTGATAGTTTAAAAGAGACTCAGTTGCGAAAAGTCTGGACTTTGGCTGGGTTCGAGCCATTACCATAAACAACATGCCAAGACATAGCAGCCAGTCTTCTGGATTACTTGATGTATCTCATGCAACATACCTGATTAGTTGTGACACCTGGTCTATTTTTCTCTGGGGGCTGCTAAGCAACAACAACAAACCACAATGACTGATAGCAGTTTCGGCGAACGCTCACAAACCTTTACACACATAGTTCTTATTGTTGTTCACATCTTCTAAACACGATCTTTGAGCTAAAAACTAGTGTCAGTTAATTTTTTTTACATACGATTAGTTGTAACTGGCGGTTACAATACGAATCGATCTGTAAAGTTATTGTTTTTGTTGGATTCCCTATGTTACCATGGGCGCTTTCGCTTCTCGTATGTAATATAACTTGTTGAGTATGGTGTATCCCAACTACCTCATCTCCCTATAACGGTAGCATTAATTTCATTGCAACTGAACATAAATAATTTATTCAAATTAATTACCAGCTGACATTTATATGATGGATACCCACTAATTATGGTAAAGCGTTTAAAAATGTTTAATCGCTTGTGTCTGTGTGTCATGTGAAAATTATGCTCTGTATCAATGCCATCAGTGTGGTGTACCTAGAACATGCCTTCGTTTGACGAGCTCCCGCTGGGTGTCCATTTATAATAATCAAATGTATTCGGTGTTCAAACTTGGATTACCTTGATGGGCTGATGGGAAGTGATCCACCTTGTGGACAGCCTACCTTGATGACGCTTGTCAGAGGTGGACAGATTTGCGTACTTTATATTTCGCACTGGTTAACTCCAATGTGATTCGCCCTAATTATATCTGATGAGTACCGAGAATATGCCCGGTTTAGTTATGAGAGGAAGCGTGTAGCAAACAAGCCTGTTTACAGTGTTTCAGCATCAGTCTAAATACAACACATTTATATGGGTTCGACAGGGGTAGTACAGCAATACGGTGACGGACTGTAATCATTAATGTCAGGTTAGTCAGGCTCATAAAGTGATTTTGGCAGGTAGGAACTCCTTCGTAACAGATCGATCAGGGTTATTGATAAATGGCCACGGGTGGTTCAATGTTCTGACCAGATGTTTTTGTGAGCATAACGGGGGTGAGTGTAAGCGAATTGCGATGGCTTCTGCGATGGTTAGTAAACGACCTTTGACCCATTTCGATTGCACTCCACAGACTCGATAGATCGGTTTGAACGAATCGGCCGGGTTAATCAGATGAGTCGACCCGGCCAAGAGTGCAGCGACTGCCGATAAGCAAACCTTTATCAATCCTCTAGCTAGGCACGCCGGATGATGCTCCCTCGTGCGTTCAAATAGTTGTCTTGTTGTGCGGTCTATGTAGCTTGTTCCACAGGAACAAACAAAACGGTAAACACCAAATGCGGTAGCATGTACAGGCAGTATTTCTTTTAGCTGGGGACGCAAAACTGGTGTGGAGTTAAACCTTATCCGTAATTGAGCTGCGAAATAGTGTTTGCTAAGTGTTACATTAAGTCTCCTGGTTATATTCTCGGCATTGCTATCGACTTTGAAAGGCAACGTAATATAAACAGGCTTTTTGTCTACAGTTTGCAGTACATCTATATTTGTGCTAATTATCATGTTTAGCAATACGCTGTTCTGGATAGCCATTTTCAAAGAGTATGTTAAATATGAACTGTTTTTCTTCTCTGGTGTCACCTGAGAAAATTTTCACAGCTCTATCTAGTAAGCATCGGACTAAATTCTCGTTTTGTTTCAAAGGTACAAAACTGTCAAAGTTAGTATACCGACCTGACCAGGTTGCTTTGCGTTATACTTTACGTTGTAACGTACCGTTCTCACAGTGTGACATGAACAAATCTAAAAACGCCATACCTACTGGTGATTTGGGTTCCAGGGTAAGGCGGATATTTTTGTGGGCACAGTTGAAGTGCACAATTGTTTCACAGAGGCATTGAGATTCGTATGTCATGCAAATAATATCGTCTACATAACGTTTATAAGTAGCTAATGACTTTATGTGATCCGCTAATGAACTGCTTGAAAGCTTTGCTTTGTTTATTCCTGTGGAACAAGCTACATAGGCCGCACAACAAGACAACTATTTGAACGCACGAGGGAGCATCATCCGGCGTGCCTAGCTAGAGGATTGATAAAGGTTTGCTTATCGGCAGTCGCTGCACTCTTGGCCGGGTCGAATCATCTGATTAACCCGGCCGATTCGTTCAAACCGATCTATCGAGTCTGTGGAGTGCAATCGAAATGGGTCAAAGGTCGTTTACTAACCATCGCAGAAGCCATCGCAATTCGCTTACACTCACCCCCGTTATGCTCACAAAAACATCTGGTCAGAACATTGAACCACCCGTGGCCATTTATCAATAACCCTGATCGATCTGTTACGAAGGAGTTCCTACCTGCCAAAATCACTTTATGAGCCTGACTAACCTGACATTAATGATTACAGTCCGTCACCGTATTGCTGTACTACCCCTGTCAAACCCATATAGCTGATGAGTCCAAGCAAGGACAAATCAAACGGCAAATTGTTGGAGTTTGAGGGTGAATCATGAACCATGTTTTTTATGGATTGTCCAACCATTAGAGCCTGATTGACAATCATTTCCGGTAGTACGCTGTGTTTTCCTTTCTATCAGCGAGTTCAGGCATATTTATTGTCCACAAAACTGCTGTTTTTATCCACTCTTGTATCATATATCTTCGCTCCTTATCTACCGCCCGAAAGAAATTGCCTGATGCCGGTGATGTCGGAACTGTGCAGGTGCAGCGCCAATAGTCTACTGTATTCAAATTCGGAATAGTTTCTGGACAAACAGTGTGCATTAGCTACTCTGTTTTCAGTGTTTATATTAATATACCGAAACACGGCCAACAAACTACAGGTTTACAATTTTGGTACTGTTCACAGTACCGGTTAACCTTTTCCAAATAGTATAAGGACATAACTATGTAGTTCGTATGTTTTATACATAAGTTTGCTAAAACAAAACTCAGCCTTAATCGTTGTTCGTCAAACCCAATGAGTCCAAAATGGGGAAGGGTATTTTGGAGATCGTCCATTCCCGATAAATTGCAAAACAAAGTAGCAGTTTAACTGTCACAAACCTATGGGACCACCGGGGTTTAAGCGTTAATTTGATTATGTAAACACATGAGCACATGACACGCAAAAACTGCGTAGTAGAAAAGCCGGCTAGTGATATGGACATAAGTCAGTCAAGCTAACCAATTACAACTGTACGTAGATGCCGCCTGAATGATTGGAAAATTCAGCGGTAAACAAACAAACTTATTGACTGTGAAGAGGAACAGTGTTGATAATTCCGTTATGCTAAAAAGCAACGTTCAACGGGCTGAAAGTGAGAAGGACGTTGGTTTCAGGTCGTCGTCATTAAATATATAGAATATATCGTCAGTCGATATAACGCAATACAATATGCTTTCAGTCGTCTTTCAAGTATCCATGTATGTTCAGAGATGGAACTAAAGATGACAGGCGCTCAACTGTATCCAAACATTACCAGTTCGGAGTCCATTAAACAGTATTTAGTGAAACCGATGAGCATTTGAAGTTGAACTCAATGCTCACGCCGGTTACATTCATAAGAATCGTACAGAGAGAGTTACGACAGTGTCTTTGGCTGAGTTGCTGAGTGAACATGTCAACTTTTATCATTCGAAAATGTAGCTAGCTCTGATATTCTTGCGAAGATTTCTGTACGGCTGTAGGAAGTAGAATTAATATGAAATTCCTAATCGATAAGTCTTTTGTTAGAACACCAATCTGACGTAACATCTAAAACATGAGAAATTCACTAATTAGAAAAAAGACCATATCGGCAGAACAGATCGATGCGTACGACAAAGAATGGATGAACATATGCCCAAGTGGTTGTTGCGCGCCATGACGCAACAGGCAATGGCAACAGAACGAGTGAGACGAAATCCGAACTCATCCATAGCAAGGCACATCATCGAAACAGGTCACGTTGTTGACCCCGCCAATTCGTTTCATGTGTTTTTGCGTAACCGGAATCCGAAGTTGCTTGCCTTCTCCGAAGCTATGCTAATCAATACTCGCCGACCGGTCATATGTGTGCATAAACTGTTGACTCATGCAGTTTGTCTGCCTGGAACTGATAACAGTCCTCGTTTTGTGCAAACCCAATTGTTGATTGGTTCTAGTGTTGTTGCTATCCGCATGTCCTATATATTCCAATGTTTTACGTTCGTGACTGAAAAGAGTAAACGAAATGTTAACATCTCGCGACGTGTCTTCTATCATTACTAATGGTTTGGGGTGTAGTTCGAACAAAGGGCGAGCGCACTGGTTATTTCACAGTAGTGTCTGGCATATAGTATTTATGTCAACACACTTGATAGCTTTGAATGCTGATTTTCACTGAACGTGTATTTGCTAACCTCTTTTACAAATGTAAAAATACCCCCGTTATATATATATATCGCACGTCAGGACAAAATGATTGGTTTTGCTCGCTTTATGTACACAACTGTTTAGCCCATTAGATAGTTGCATAATGGGGCTAGAATTCATGGTTCTTTATTACTCAAATTTATGGAATTACTTAGTATAATAGAGGAATGGTCTAACTATTTATAAAATTCAGTGCGCCGAGACGAAGCATCGACGTCCCGAGACGGAATGGGAATTTTAAGCAATACAAGTTTTTCTGATAGACCACGCATATAACTAGACTTTCTAGTTTTAGCACTTACACTTCAGAGGCTTCCTTACTATTTCATCAGGAATTAATTAATGTGTATATAATATGAGTAGTGTATTTAACTCCGTTAGTTGCACATATTCGGTGAATTACCACAACGAAATTACCAGACATACATCAGTTTTGTCTCAGAGTTTAATTGCAGGATTTACTCATTTCAAACAGTAGTGCTGATAACAGTTCTGAATAATATAGCCCCGTTGGGCCTGGACACTAATGTTAGGCCTACGGTAAACGTAGTTATGTTGTATTACTTTGAAACACTGTTATGCTTTGTCTAGATCCTTAGGTATTTGACGTGTATGCGGGACCATCCCTTTCAATCGTCTAATCGAATCACCTAGCACTCCGTAGTTTTCATATACTTCTATTTTGTTTTTACTCATGGTGGAATTCGGATATTTTTAGTGAATAAAGTTTGAATTCTTGAACAGAGTCCCATATAAACTGTAACTGAAAATGCAATGGCTTCTGAAATATACTCTATATTTGGCGACAAAAAGGTTATTCCTGATTCATTGTAAAGCATTCATCTTTGGTTCAGCCATGTGCCCATGCATATAGGAATTTGTACGGTGATTCCACACATGCACGTGACCAGTTTTTTGCAAATTCAATTAAATATAAGTATAAGCTTTTAATTCATGGAAACGAACCTTACAGAAACTTAAAAGCTTGCAAAAGTTTCTTGACTAAGTTCACCTTCCTTTGTTAAAGTAAGTAATTGCTAAAATGAACTGTTACCAGTTACTTCTAAGGTAATTTTCTTTAGATCACCAGGGGCAACTTGATATAAACTGAATCATTGGGACCATGTTTTTCAACGTATAAGGAGAAAGTTGCAATGGCATGTGAAGCACGCTAGGTCTTGTGGATTGTATTGGTTGCTTTGAATACCATTTCGTTTAATGTCAACAACGCAGTGGTAAACACGGTTGCCTCATGAAAAGAGTGGTCGTGGTTCTAGTCTTGACAGTGGCGAGGATATGCACTACTGACGAGCTCTAATGAGAGCGAAACTCAAGTCTAGTGCTTATGCTGTTCAAAAGGGGCCGATTGGAAAGTCTATAGAAATGCGACAGCTGCGATCGATTGTGGATGACGTTCAATCTATATGAAAATCAAAATCCCCTACTACTAATTAGTAATGTTTCTTTGCTGATTGTCATTTAAATACAGAATTCCGTTTTGTTGTTAATGAATCTTCCGCACAAATCCGTTTTGCTCGGTTAGCCAAACTGTACAAATTCACATGGTAGACTGAGTGGTAGGTAGCTGGTGAAATACAGTGATTAACCGCTACAGGGTTTCACGACATACGTTTGATTGTAACAATCTGTATGTCACCTTTACGCGCGAAAACAGTATTTTTAAATTGTGTTCTGGTTCCCACGCAAAAGTGAGATGATGCTGAATAAGAAGAGTGTAGAACAATAGTATTTTCTTCATTTCGGTTATGGATATGTTCACATCACAATCTGAAGTTGTTTGACATAACGATAGAAAAACAATTATTATTATTTCGGTCGAAGAAACATAAGCAACGAATAAGTAAAAAAATCCCAAAGTCAATGCACTGATTTGAAGTGCTCTGAGAGTTGAAAAGCTTTTCACAGAATTAAGCGTACATTATGAAGCGCATTTTGTAAGTTTTTAATTGACTGCACTTATATTTCTCATATTCATTTCAAAAGCATAATAAGTAACGAGCTGAGTTATGATTCAACTGTGAGATTATTCAGCACGCCAACGGAATACAAATTACCGACAGATGAATTCGAACAAACATATGCACACTTGAAATTTCAAACTGTCTCCGTTTTCCGTAACTCAGCATTCCTCAACATCCCACAATCAAAATGAAGAAAACACAGTTTCACATTCTCCGTTTCCAGGTTTCAAACAGTTCAACAGTTACACATGACGACATTTTAAAAATGGAAACTTCAATAGCTTTCCACAAAGGTGTACAGTATATTAGGGTTGTGAACCTATAACACGTTTAATAATGCATTAGCTGTGAAAGAGCATAGCACTGACTTGGATTGATAACGCGACTCACTGGATCACAGGAATGTATTTAGGTTCTGAATAAAACAGAAACTAATAATTCTATTTGCTGGTGAGTACAAGGGAGGATTTTGATTCGTTATGTAAATCAAACATCAACAGCAGTTGGATTATCACAAACACTTTGATCAGCTACTTTCGGCTGGAAACACCAGGTTCGAGTTGCGCTTGTCAGTATGGTATATCCTTATTCTATTTATTCCGGAGTTGATTATTTTACCAACCGCGTAAAAATCCCCAGTGTAGTCATAGAAAATACTGTGTAGCGAACAAGCTCGTTTTCAGTGATTCATCGTGAAGCTAAATACATCACATTTGTATAACATTTCACAAGGGAATCATGAATGGGGTAACCATGGACGGGTGGTTTATGAAGTCAGTCAATTCAATGTCACACTGCATCAAGTACCCACTTGAACAGTGGTTTTTGACAGGCTAACAGCTTGGGGGGATGACCAAGGCAGATCCAAAGTCTGGATTAAACGTTTCTGGACCCACAGGGGTGAGTTAAACAGGCGAATTCTAATAACTTCTGCTGTACACAGAATTCTATGCCTCACCGCCCCCGACTGGGTGACCTTAACTCTGTAGATTGGGCGAAATGCATCCGTCACATCCACATAATGATTGGAATCTACCAGGTGCGATAGTATTGCACTGTTGACATTTTTCGTTATTCCACTGTTCAGCCAAGCTGGGTGGTGTTCCCGGACCCGTTCAGATAAGCGTCTGGTCGTGCGGCCAATATAACTGGCTCCACAGCAACAAGTGAATGAGTCTACACAAAATGAGGCTGCAGAAACAGGCACTTTATCTTTTAGGCGTGGGTACAAAACCGGATTGGATGTGAAGTGGACACGCAAAATAGCGGCGTAAAATGTCGTATTAATTGTATTCGTGAGTCTACGCTTGATAGTTTCGGCTAACGTATCGCCCTTGAGAGGCAATCCAATGTGTACGGTTTTCTTTTCTACCAGGTGCAGCTGGTCTATGTCACTCCGCTGTTGCATAGCTCTGTCTATGAATCTTTCCGGGTATCCATTTTGCATGAATATCGTACGTATGAATGCCAATTCTACAGTAATTGTGTCGTCTGCGCAAATCCTTATGGCTCTGCCCCTCAAAGATGTTTACTCCCTTCATGATTCCCTTGTATAATGTTATATAAATGTGGTGTGTTTAGTCTGACGATGAATCATTGAAAACGAGCTTGTTCGCTACACAGTACTTTACGAACGTTAGAAAATTAGGTGTTTCTCATCAACTTAGTGAACCACCCTATATGGTAACAACCATGGTGCATTATAACGTGGGGTTGGTGAAGAACAACACAGTAGTACAATTGCCAGTGTGTGGATTGGTTGCATGATGTTAACAGATACAAAATTTGTGGTCCCACAGAAGAAAGACCGAAGGCAATTGAATCAGCCGAATAACATGTGGAAAGAAAACCTTGTTGAATGACCTTGACCAAATACACCGAAAACTAATTAACCCCATTTTCTTAGGGTAGATCTGTTGGAAGACTTAGCGATAACAGTGTACAACATCAGTGCATGCCACCACTTCAGTCCGCTCAGAGTCCCACACAAGGCAATATATATACATATATAGGCTTCACATGATCCTGTCTATTGAAAAAATACAACCTCAAACGATCTTCGCATGTATATTTACACAACAAACAACGCCGATTAACACAATTCAAGTGCATTTCAAATCAAGTCAGGTCAAGTCAACAAAATGTTTTGTGCACCCTGAGAGGGAAAGCCTCAGATTTTTACACACGCATATCGTGAACGAATGAAGAGCATTTGAATTAATGTGCCTCGGTCACAAAATTGTTGGTACTAATTTGGAACCGGAGTGCAGGTTAAGGAAATCTGCCACAATCATTGTTAGTTGTATAGCTTATCTACTGAATCAGTTTCTTGTCTCATTCAGACAACGTTTGATTATTGCTTAACTTCTGTTTCAGAACTGTAACCAAACACAACAGGTTGTGAACATCAGTGCCATGTTGCAATCAATGCATTATAGTATGCTATTACCAATCCGTCAGATACACAAACCTGGACCTCTCAAACGCTTTGGATTTCATCTCGTGGCTAGTTAGTTGTCAGATTATATACTGTATTCTTGATTATGAATATTTGACGGTTTATAATCCATTTCACATAGTTTCATATTCATTCACATCGGCACTACACTTAGATAGACTTCAATTTGATCAGCCGAATCAATGAACTCTTTTCCGAAGTCTGATTTCCCTGTCAGCTTCTCCGGTGCTTATTATATGCTCACACATATATTGGCATTTGGCATTCGCCGTCGGTTCACCAATAATAGGGCAAGCTGCCAAATGTTGTCATGGGGAATTTCTCACCATCAATTCGCATGTTTTGATTACACTGGAAATTGGGAGAAGGGATCATAATATGTGCTGAAATATCGCACAGGTTGATTGTGGTTAAGTCACAATGATCGCTGTTGAGCGGTTAGCCATAAACTTGTTGTTTGACCAAGAAGCATCAATTATTGCTTGAATCATCATGTAGGAACTTGGTTTGTTTGGATACAGGTTATATACGTGGGACTACGTAGTTAATTTGCCGGTTGTTTAGACGTTTCCGAATGTCGATATTGAAAACAACCCTGGTTAACTCCGTGGCTCACTCTACATTGCATGGAAGAATCGATTTACTTCACCTATGTAATTCATATCAAGCAAGCGTTCCGGGATCACGTTAATTTACCGTTTCCTATACCTTCCTCGGTCGGTTTGTTTCGATGTTCATTCAATCACTTTATTCCGCATCTAATCGCATATGTAGTGCACTGTGTTCTGCGACAATACCAGAGCGAGAAAACTCGTGTTTTGGGCACGGACTGTGATTTGGGCTTTGAGCTGATGAAGAGATGGTTGTTGAGTGTGTGAATCCGGTGAGCACAGTTGTTGTTGGGAAAGTATGTTAGTCTGGCTTATTCGAGCAGACTCAGCAAATCTGTTGGTTGATCCACCCTAATGAAGTAATTATGAGGAAACCTTTCCTTCCAACGGTTAGCGTATTATTCGTTTCGGTTTGAATTATTGGTTTTCTTGTTGAATAGATCGGGATAACCACAATGCTGGTGTGACTTATCAATTACGTTGTTATTCAATGAAAACGAAATTAATTGTCCTTACTCGACCGGAGGTTCATCGTGTTTATTCATTTCTGCGCTCACATTGATTCGTCCAAACCCTGATATATACTCTTTTCCCTACAGTTGTGATTCTGTCATCCTTTATTCTGCGACTTTTTCGTGAATGCTGTCTATATGATTCTTGTATTTGGTAGTTTTAGCTCTGTTTCTTTGTTTCTTTCTCATTTGTGTCCACAGCATGCCACGTACCGAATTGCAGGTAATTCTCTGGATGCTACTATTCAACCATTTGCATCCTTCTGTTTTCGGCGACGGTACTCCCGAACGTTGCTTTTCCAGCATTTGATTTCACATCATTCCCACGTTTTCCCCCAACACGACCTCTAATTTTGACGAACTGTTCTGGAATTATGCGTGCTCGATCAACCCTCGACCCTTATTTTAACGTGTATTGTGTTACAGTTTTTCTAAACAGTTGTCTCGTACATTAGTTTCGCAGTGGACACTGATTCGTGAATCAACACAAAACGACTTTCCGTCATCTAAGCTTGTGTTCACCTTTCACTATATCATAACATATTTTTGCTATCGCTGCTTGTTTCTGAATATCTTGTGTTTCCAAGGGTTGCATTGTACATCTGTCAAATCATGCAGGAAGTTCACGTTTTTATTATTGTCGAACGAATAATTTAATTACAGTTTATCTTAAGTCACTATCTATAGTAGCTGTCAGCTACAAGTGACGCCTGTACACATCGTGGTCCAATCATTTTCATCTGCTATTATCTCCTTATTTGTGATTACTGTACACGCACAGGCTTCTGTTCGTTCCGTGCTGACTGTCTTCTCCCCTACACGTTGACTAGAAATGTTTTAAATTGTTTCGCATTCCGGTCACAGTTTTGCTCAGATGCCTTCATCTATTCAGCACCACCCCGCCCCTGGCAATCTATTCGCCACACTACAACCAAAATGGTCAACACGTTCATGTGTTTGCACGCACCTTAGCTCACACAGAATCAATTAGTCCTTGCCGAGCATACGTTGTTCACAACAAACACGAAAAGATGAGTGACTTGAAAGAAAGACTAATTTGTGAGAAGCTTTATAACACTATTCACAAGTTCGATTACCCTCGCCATTACTCGCAAACAGTATTCTCCCAGGTCAATTGCTCTTAAGCATTTCCTCCTATCAACATGTTCTTTAGCAAAATATCTCATCATGTGTAATGAATTATATTGAGTCATTTTTGATTATTCTTGAGTGTTCGTGAAGTAAAGTGTATTCTGAAACACAAAAGATAAATAATGAAATCCTTAAACTTATTCATCGACTTCATGCTATGGGAATTTTATTTATTAGTTGGTTTGATTTTTAGAATCCATTTTCGGGTGTAGTTCAATTTTACTGGCAGAAATTGATATACATCAACCTCAATAAAAATCTGAATAGCTCAGACGGGTTTCAATATAGCATTTTCACATTGGTTACTTTCTTCGAAGAAATTTTCATGCGAAAGCTCTGTTTTGAGACACTTTAGTTGACCCCATAAATGACATATACGCAGTGTTGTTATTTTAACAAGTCCAACCTTTGAGCGGTCACAGTAGTTTCATGACGTTTTAAATGGAGACGATTGTTCAGATGTTATTGATTACGAATATAATGACTTGATAAATGCAACCAAAATGTAAGTCAACATTTATTCGCTCCAGTACCGGGGTCTAGTCAAAACAGTGAATAACTCGGAGATATAGTAAACACAGTTTTCTTTCTATTACTGTTGTTCTCAGAAAATTACGCGTGGCCGAAGACTTGTTCTAACGATCGGAATTTTCGAAAGTTTACTTCTCTGTGGTTGTTTCTTGCTCTCATCTAAACTTCCTAGCTGGTTTCAGTTCTATGTACAAAGATACTGTTGCACGGAATCCTGGATGATGTGATGTCTAACTGATTTCTTGTTTTTTATCCTTTATTTTGAACCGTTTTTTCCATGTTTTTGTTTTCTGTCATAATGTGCATCTCTCCTCGGGAATATTACAGTCACGAAAGTCCACAAGTTCGTATAGTAGAATAGCACAATTTAATAGCGTGAAAGCATAGTGTGACAAATATGTAGCAGTGTATCAGATATGTACGTATAGCACTAATAAATAACGAAATGATGTGACTTAACAAAATCGTGAGAGTAAAGTAGAAATGATTTGAATTGTTGTGAGTCACTGCTGAGACCAGTGCAATTTCTAGGGTACTGCTGGAAGATGAGCTAATGTGATATCTTGTAATTCGATTGGTGGATGAATCTGTGCCAGTCTTGAATTTGAAGGTCCTCTTTGGAGGAATGCGTGTCGTTTGGTTTGTACGGTGACTTCAGTGGAGGGTGTGCTGTTAACCGTGATGCGTAGAGTACAGGTTAATTGCAACATGTGTGTAGTGGTAGAAATGTTCGCTTGTAAGTGTTATACCAGACTGTGAACACGGTAAGTTGTTGTAGCATAGCTGACAGAATTAAAAAGGCAGGACATGTCAAAATTTTTGACGGTCACGAGATGTGTTGTGCACTGACTGCCATTTGTTCTGTCTGACGCTGGTAGAATAAACAGTTAGTCTTATAGTTCAAATTATCTAATGAAGCTGTCGGACGCAACCTCGGAATACTTTGGCGTATTGTATAAGACGGAATTCACGTGATCACGCAATTGACTGGTTCAACAGATTAGTTAAGGGGCATTGGCGAATAAATGCACTGGAGATGTTATGGGGTTGTTGAAACGTATCTGTTACTTTTGGACGACGTACTTCAAATCCCTACAGCCTATACCAGCTAGTCAATATCAGTGCAAAAAGTCAAAAACATACTACTTGAGGTCACGGCATAAACCACGAATGGATGACTAGTACGTCAGTTCTTACAATTGACGGTTGCCTTGCGCGATGTGCTGTTTTTATATCGGTCCTGGTTCAGGGAACAAAAATACCACCCAATCTTTAAGGAAGTCCTTATGAAAAAACGTGTGTCCCAGAAACACCTTCATCGTTGTACCGCTTGTATAACAGTGCGTCTTTTAACTTGTAAACCAAATTCTCTAGCACTGTGAAATATTTCATCGACAATATCTTTCATACTGTTTGAAGCAATTAGCGAAAGCAGTGGTTGTTGCGGCTGTTGTTGCCACTCTTGTTTATCACTTTGTTGTAATTTAAGTTATGTTTGTTTTTGACTTATTCGAATTTCTATCAGTGAAAATATGCCAACTTAAATCTAAAGTAATTATTGGTTCGCACGTTTTTACTGATATTCAGGGTGTCCTAGAAGACCGTGTGTTATTGTTGGTTCGTCCTATTTGATATATATATTCTATGTATGTAGTCCTATATATTCTATTGTTTTACGTTCGTGACTGAACAGAGTAAACGAAATGTTAACATCTCGCAACGCATGTATTGTATCGTTACTGGCTCGTCGAGTGTACCAGTCAGGACTGTTTGCGTGACGATAACTAATGAAATATGGAGTTCTATAACACATTTCGATGACTGCGATCGCCCAATTAAATTATACTGAGAGAAATATCAAGTATTCTGCTCTTGTTCTTTCAGCCATGGTGTTGTCCCTAGGACAGTTGAAATACATAATGGTGCTCTAACGAGAGTTCTAATCCACTTCATTATAACATTATTCCGACTTGTATTATTACAACAGTATCCTCTCCAACAAACTAGCTTAATACTAAACAAGTTAGTCTCTTTCCAGCATAGCTGTTTCAGTCAAGCGCGTAGCGATGATATCGTTGTAATTCAAAATTTGAGCATACCTAGATTTCTCATGAAATTGCCTCCCTGCTTTTCGAAAATAATTCCAGTATCATGTCCACATTGTCATAGCAAATTTCTACCAAAATGTTCAACAACTACGATATTTTACGCAGTTAACTAAAGCTATATTTGTTCACTAGCACAGAAAGTTGAATTTCTCTAACATCGTTGAGGATTGCAACGTTAGTATTGTAGTGAATAATGAATGATTCTTATCAGAACGTACAATGCAAACGTGTTTTTTTATGTTGAGGAAATTATTTATGAAACAGACGCTTGCCGATAGCCTTTACTACCATCTCAGCTGTGCCAAAGAAGTGCTCTACACATCGTACTTTTATCTTACCTTCCGTTATCAAAGTGGAATAGGACCAAATTCGATTGGCTCACTGTGTCTGCCGGAATAAAGCTAGGACGGTCAAGTGGTTTCACATTATCGCTTTGTAAAAGTGGCTTCAATGTGCTGTATCATACACTTTTCAGGATAATCTATACAATTAGCGTGTGATTGAATTTTCTAACGATAATATGGCCTGAAATTAATGTGTTATGCTTTGAGGGCGAGTATATTGTGGGTACAGGAGTAGACTAACAAATAGACAACGGTCATGTTTGCAACTATTGGATTATTTCGAAAAGAATAAATAATTTTTATAATTTTCTCTTGTGTTGATTGGTTGTGATCTCAGTTGGTGGAGCGTTAAAATAAGGCCTTTCATGGATGAAAGTTTCGAATTATTTCTAAACCATTACACGGTTTGAAAACTGTCGTCAGTAAACATTTCTGTAAATAATAACTGAATTGTTGAAGTTTGGTCGAATGCCCTTGTATATTTTTCCTTCATGGTCAACGATTTCGTAACCAGAATAACTGTGACAGGTTTTACAAAGATCATTAGTGAAAGGTATTATTGTAAATTCCGAGAACGTGAATTTCTGTCGTTGGTTTGAAAACGACCATTTATCGTATACAAATATTCATGCAATTAAGAACAACGGTTAAATTACACAGAAATTAATCGCACATAATTTCACGGTACATTCTATCTGCGAATACTAACCATATCTGACACAGTTTTGCTACGACGTTCTTGACTGATCAAATTGGGATCAGGTTACCCCTAACCGGTAAGCAAACAGAATGTGAACGGATGACCAATTGTCTGCCGTGTGTTCTTGTTGGCTCGCCAGATGACAGTGGTGATTGCTGTACACAAAAGCACAACGTAAACCAGTAGTATGTCGTGTGAATAAGAATCCATTGTTACGGATTAACAAAACATCCGACTGAGACAGGTCGGTTTGCTAAACCCATGTCTTCTTTTATAATGTTGAGGTGCATAAGTGAAGAATGTTATTAAAAAGTCACCTGAATCTTTCTTGAAGGTTTGCCGAGAATATCACTGTACTCATGTGAGCTAAAGCCGTGGCCGTTGAACTGGTTACTATAAACCACTAAAAAGTGTAATATGTTATCTCGTTCATTGAGACCTAAAGAAAGACAGGTCGACACTGGAGAAACACACTAAAATGGGACAACTGGTTCGTCACACATTGTGTTTCGGCATGAAAAGTTCCACAGACGCCGTATGCCATAAATGATGCATCACATCTTGTCTGTCACTGCAAGTCAGGTTTTTATTTTATCCATACTGAGAGTAGCAAACGAATAATCGTCCTTGTCATTTATAACCTAGTACTGAAGACTACTCGAACATAAATAGGGAATTACTCTCAAAAAACCAAGTCAATCAACATGTTTCTCTTGACTCGCTATGTCCGGATGATTCAAATGCTTTCAGTCCTTCTTATATGTCACCGACAATGTTGTTTTCACCAGCAATATAGAAGTAATCCAGTTATCGGTGGTGATACTGTATTTTTGGTTTTGCACTGCCCACACACGTTTACTTGATGGTTCCAGTTTCAAGAAAAAGAAATTAGTACTTTAAGGACTCACAATGTCTGCAAGATAAGATCGCCGACTAAATGAATGAAGGATTCGTAATTTTCCAAGTTTCTTAGAATAATCAACGTCAGAAAAGACATGAAAATGAGGTGCACTACTGACGAACGAATCTCGAGTCCACTGCTTCTGTTCGAATGCGGCTGACTGGAAGGTCTGTGGGAATGCGATGACTGCACCGATTTTTTGAGTGATGCGCAAGTTACACGATAAACCAAAATCCCCATACTACTCATTAGTAATCAAGATATCGCTCCACAAGTTAATGATTTCTGTGTTGTTAACTTGAGTGGAATTCCTCGTCGAAGGTTCACTCACTGGAGTTGACAGGTCAGTTACTGTCTCTTTCCACGCGATAGGGCAATCAGCGCAGTAATTGCGAGCGAATGTAGCTGAGAATTTACATAGTATAAGACAGTTGTGTCCATTCAGAGATTTGTGTGTAGTGATACTTTTCTTCCTGCAACTGAGTAGGAGGTATTGGTCCAAATGTCCTTAGAACAGAGATTGTCAGGAGGCTGTTATAGTCTAAACCAACTGACATCCATTTCCCAATGCACTTTCTTGTCGCTTTTTTGCAGAAAAACATTTGGTAGGGTGGAAGAATAAATGGCACCATAATGTCAGAAGACTGATGTAACGCGCTCAATCGCTGACCCAGAACCGCGAAAAAGAATAGGCGACGCAACAACGTTTATTGGAAAGACAAAACAAGTTCCATTATGCCACAGAGGCTCTGAATTTATAGGTCCAAAGGAGTACGAATCACGTTATAGAGGGGCGAAAACAGTTCACATAATGTACAGGCGTTCGATCGCGCAGCTGCAATCTGATTACCTGAGTGAATTTGATTAACTGAGTAAATAAGAACATATCAGTTAACTCGAAGCCGGATCAATCAATCGATATGACGTGATTTGCCTTTGCTGCTTCGTTGGGAGATGCGTCTCCTATCGACGGCTGTCTCATGTTTGGTGACCGGGTCGTCGTGCCAAAGATGTTACGTGACAAAGTACTGAAGCAGTTTCATACCGAACATCCAGGTATCAGCCAAATGAAAGCTCTGGTTCGCAGTTACGTGTATTGGCCGCAGATGGATTCGGAAATTGAGCGGTTCGGACAAAGTTGCGAATGATGTCAGCTAGCAGCTAAAGCACCCCGGAAGTGTCCGTGACAACCGTGGTCAGACGCAGAAAATCCGTGGCAACGTCACCATCTTGATTTTGCGGGGCCAGTTAATGGCCAATACTATATGATCTTCGTCGATTCATTCACCAAGTAGCCGGAAGTTGTTCCAATGACAAACCCGAACTCTATATCACTAATATCAAAGCCTAATAAGTTATTCAGCCACTTTGGCATTCCAGAGACTGGTGTATCAGATAATGAATCACAATTCACATCCGTAACTTTCCGGACATTTTGTGAGCATTATGGCATTTAGCAAAAATTCTTTCCCTCGTATGACCCACAATCTAATGGTCAGGCTAACAGGTTCGTGGTTACCTTCAAGCAAGTAGTACTTAAAGCCGAAGGAGAGGAAACTCCAGCAGATGTCATTCAGCATTTCTTGACTGCTTATCGCATCACGCCTATCCAGAATACACCAGGAAGAATCTAGTCAACTGAATGTATGTTCGGAATGAAAATGCGCACAAGGTTGGGCAATGTCAGACCTTCACCACTCAAATCCGCCAACAACATACACAGGTCAGATTACGCAGGATGCATTCGGCGTTTCAGTATTGGTGACTCAGTGCTTGCGCGAGACTTTCGAGGTAAGAATAAATAGACCCCTGCCGTAACCTCAAAACGTAATGGGAAGGTGATGTACGAAGTCACTGTCGGGGAAGACACCTGGAGAAGACATATCAACCAGTAATGGGGGAACCCTGGCTTACTTCTGATCAAACCAGACTCAACTTCATTACATTAGGAAATTCTACTGGATACCTTCGAGTTGGAGAAAAAGGTTGATATGCCGCTGTTAAAAATCGAAGAGACAACACCAGATTCTTTTCCTCTTAGACGATCCCCACAAAACAGAAACCCGTGAAATCCCTACAAGTGAATCCAAGGTATCAGTCCTATGACACATGCCGAAAGAAGGGAGGTGTTAGGAGAAGCATCTCCTAACGAAGCAGCAAAGGCAATTCACTTCATATCGATTGATAAATCCGGTTTCGAGTTAACTGATATGTTCTTATTCACTCAGGTAATCAGATTGCAGCTGCGCAATCGAACGCCTGTACATTATGTGAACCGTTTTCATGAGTGCACTTTCTAATGCCCCTCTATAACGTGATTCGTACTCCTTTGGACCTATAAATTCAGAGCCTCTGTTGCATAATGGAAATTGTTTTGTCTTTCCAATAAACGCCGTTGCGTCGCCTATTCTTTTTCGCGGTTCTGGGTCCGCGATTGAGCGTGTTACATTAATTTCTCCCTATTAGTTTGAGAATGACTGCAAAGACTGTACCGCATAAAATGACACTACCGTCTTTGCAAAATCTGGGAAAATCCAACAAGTTATCCAACGCTTAAGCCTAGTTACTAAAAGGATGATTTGAAACTCATTAACTCCATTGCATCCAGATTCATTCAGGCTGTTTGTTCCCGCAGTATCAAATGAATACGTTTTTGAAATATCCATTAGTTTGAGTGAATTGAAAATCGTGTAGCTAATTTGGTAGGCATCACTATTAGATGCTATGTCTTACAATGAAAATGTTGCTTTCCGACGAGATATCGTTTCATTGGTTGTATACAATCGTTTTTATGCCTTAATTTTGCACCGTAAGTGTATCACATGTTTTTAAAATGGTCTCCAAGGGATCCTAGTTCAATCCTACCAGAGATTTCATAGAAATGATTGTATAAATAATGACGGATAAATGGATGGTTGTATAAAATTATCAATCTTCTCTAACCAAAACATCCGGAAGCTTCGCTGTTCAGAAATATCAAGGAATTTATTGCGAAGTTTGCAATCCGATCGAAGTAGAATGATGGGAAGAAGTACTTCAGTTGTCAAATGAAAAGAAGCCATATCTTGAGTTAACCTTCGGAAATCTTATTCCCCAATGTTACATAACAAACTGAACTCCTAACTATATTCGACCTATCTTTGAACAGTCTCCGTCTTGGTTACTGAGTAAGAATTGGAAAATATGCAATATATCAGACTGTCGTTTGGGACTTTATGTATACTTCCAAAAACTATGTCATCCAAATTAAAACTGACTGCATAATGCGATAAGGCGAGTAGTTTTATGGACAGATTGCACGCTTTGTAATATAACTTGGTTCACTTGTAACGTGCAAGCCGGCTGTTTACCGCTGGCTGTCCGTAACACTTGCAGACCAACTCTTGGGCAATGTGGAGACACCTGTGAACGAAGTAGGGGATTCAGCAACAGTCCTGGGAAAGGAAACAACAAGAACATGCATGAGCCAAAGGCCCAGTAAACCACGCACACGACTTACATCAACGTAAACTAAAGCGGCGTCACCAACACTGCAGCACGCCCAGTTACACAATTCAAGTTCAACTTGTGCGCGCTTGCTAGTTTCGACTGCACGTTACACACTGCAGAAAACTTTAGCCTTGCTGGTAAGGAAAACAAACTGTCAGACAAAGATTCATGGTACTTTATTACCGTTCAGACTTGCCTTTCTCTATACTTGTAATTATAGATATAGTCATACAAAAGTGTCGAATCCTGTATAGTTAAATAAGGTCGTTATTTTCGGCAAACGGTCAACCTTATAAGTTTTCGCATTGTACATCTCATTCTACCGTATTAATCTACGTATACTTATGAAGTGAATGAAAATGGACATTCATATTATTTTTCTATTAATTAGATTTCCTCAGTAAGAATTTGCGTGTATTCGACATTCGTTAAAATTAGTTGTTCAGTTTGAATGAATCTGTGTTTCACAGAACTGACCGAAGTTGACCGTTTCCGCTTCAGATGAGACAGCCGCTTTTCTTTGATTTGCTATATGGTGGTTGCAACACCTCTTATGTTCAGTAATTTAGTTCAGTCTGCCCCAAAATTCACGGTTGGTGAGCACTACAAAATACAATTTGATATTATATGCGTTCAAGGATGACCAAAGTGCATCTTATTAGTGGCTGTACCTGTAAATCTGGGAATCAGTTATATTGAAAATTGTCCAACTATCAGTGAGAAAGCTGTTAAATGGCTAACTCTGATGACGTAATGACAAGATTTGCAAGTGTGAATGTGGGAAGTACAATTCAAACGATAATTGACTAAACAATTTAAAATAGTATTGCTTGCAATAAGTTAACTTTTCCAAGTGTTTGAGTCTTTGAAGTTTCTCCTAGTTGACAGTTATTGGACCAGTGTTATCCATGCAATCAGGAGGTCTACGATTGGTCATAGATGTGGTTATCCTGTTGGTGAATCATTAACTATAGCGTTTGTAGTTTAGTAGTGAATCTTGTGGCGCTGGTTATATTTCAACAACGTTACGAAATGTCATTCTGAGGCTCAAACAATTCCTACTTATTATAAAACAAGGCACTTTACGAGCCATGTTTCTGTCACAACGATCATTTCTTATACAAGGAAATGATAAATCAAGAAAGAACAAATTTTGTGTGTTGTTTCTACGGCGTGTACTACTTCTTGGAGGGCAACGCGTAAGCCAAATTAGACACATCGATCATAACATGCTCATAACCTGCGTCTTTCAGTTATGATCCATGGGCAAACCGGATAACTTGGTTTTGAGTGCGAAAGAGCAAAAAAAACATCAACGTCGAATGTGTTGCTGACTGATTACTATATTCGGAGGGTTGACAAAATTAGATATTTGTTTGTCCGGGGGTTGCAGCAATCATTGGCTCTGATTTCCTAGCAGCATTCATGACAATAAATAAACTTTCTAGTGTATGAAAATATTTAGACGCAGTGTGTTTGACGTGACAATTATTCAAACTTACCGGTGTTACCAATCTCAAGTATAATGCAATATAATTGTTCTCTCTGTTACCATCCCACACGGCTGCGTCTAATCATGACAAGAAACAACACATATCCTCGAGTAATGTATCAGTTTTCACTCGATATCAAACGGGACTTTGCCTACAAATGCGTGTAAAAATTGTTTTCTCTGAGCGTCCGGAGACGTTTTAACTTGTCTAAAATGTCTACCATTTTCTTTTTTCCTACGAAGTAAGGGGTTTTAAAAGTTCTCCTTCAAACTGACTTTTTGTTTTTCTGCAGTTCCACATTATTCACTCATCAAGCCTTTCAACAACCTGCCCGGTTTGGCAAACACTATCTAACAATGAAAGTGAGTTTGTTGAGACGGAATAACATGTCAAACAATATAAATGTATGGGGCTGTTTTCAGCGTACTATTGACTTTAGGCTTATTAGACAAATGGTTAACATTTGATTGCAAACAAGAGTTTCTTTAGAACATTAGCTCGTTCGTGAAAAGGCAACTGTGCAAACACACGTTTGCGGTACATCTCACCAGGCTCATATGCCTTCAAAATAGCTAGCAGGAAATTCTACTCGAGTGCGAAACCTGCGACCAATTATGAGTAGTTTAGCTGATAAACTTTCGATAGTGCATACGGTTCAAATATGTGTTAAACAATTTATCCCATGCACTGTTCTCAAATCCATTTGCATGATTCAAACGCACGGCCTGGACACATCCACTGATTTACGGTTATGGCTATTAGCTCATCAGTTTCATATCAACGTTTTTGAAAGGCACAAAAACGGGCAGCCACGAAGTTGTTAGATATAGTTTTGGTAAACTCAGGCAAACGAGATTCCCACAATTTTGGAGTGAGGTCGTATTTTTGAGGAAAATTCCCTTCCCATAGCGCTTGGAACTCACATCATACCTGAAATCCATTTATTGGATCATTGGGTTTTTCCGGATGGGCTATGATTAATTGGCTATCATTAGTGAACTGATGAGAAAATGTGCAGATAACTCAGTATGTCCCTCCCTCCGGATACATTAGCGCGTGCTTTTGCTCAGTATGTGATTTACAGTTTCAGTTCGTTTTGTTCAGTTTACTGTTTCTGTAAACCGCGAAAAAGACAGGCCTGAAGAAAAGTAGATTCTAATTTACGTGCAATATGCACAACATGTGGTTAATCAGTGTTAAACTTGAAATTCTCTCGCTTGCACTGCGAAATTCCTGATGTGGACTCAAGTAAACAGTGTTGAAAATAGTGAGGTTAAAAATACGTTTGAACAAGTTACTATTATTTTATTCACAATAATCGTATGACTCGTTTGATTCGGTGCGGTGGAGGTTGAGAATCGGCCACCAAATTGTACTAACTTTGGACCCACCCACGGCAATGGGAAAAAGGAAAATGTACAAGTAGACGCAACGGAAATGAAAACAAAATTTATTGAAAGCTTGAATGTATTAAATTTACTGAGACTTCCTTAGGAAACTGATGATTCTAACTTGTTTCTGCTAACTGAGAACTCGTAAAACAATGTCCATCTCAAGACGTCCAACAAAATTGAGAAGTCTTTCAAAGTCTTCATACGTTGACAAAATTAGCTCAACCATACTTAAACCCTATGCTGTGAGCAAGGAATATGGCTGACGTAAGAACGGTTTACTCAGTTAATCGAAACTGGTCGAATATGCTTCAACAATACAACAGACAAGCACAACTTTGCAGGTAGTACTGTTACAAGTGGACTACAATGATGAATGACAATTTCGTCCATGACAAACGCCATTACTTACTAGGTCAACTTTCACGAATAACTCGATACAACAAAATGTGCATCGCAATGACTACTCACGAGTAGTAGTTTAACCATTTTCTTCAGCAAACTTGGAGTCCTTCTTTGCAAGATGAGTTGGTTGTGTCAGACTTTGTGTCATCAGTTTCACTTTCTGCTTTTATATATGGGTGTTCAACCGTTTCCTATCCGAACTGATGTAACAGCAAGCAGAGTCGCATTGACTTCGTGGAAAAATAACATGACCTATTCATCACGAAACTGAATAGTAATATTTTCCAAGTCTTGCTGAAACTAGTTACTTCCGGCAGGTTCATTCAGTTAGAATCCTCGCTACCATCCACCTTCCTGGAAAGTACTAGCTAGCGAAACAACTTATATTCGTCACCAACAGGACAATCTTACTTCGGAAACTTTTGTGGTTTTTTCTCGGTGACATCTTTTTCCAGTTAAAAAAAGGCTCTACTCTGTAACTGTTCGAATTTTTTCAACCTAATTGACTTCAAAAATTTCAATCTCACATGCGAAATTATTTGAGTTTTTACAATCTGGGAATTCATCCGTATTGGTGACTTAATTTACGTGCAATGAGACAATGAGCAGGCATCTTATTGACTGCCGTTTATTCTATCGAGAATAGTACCTTCGCGCACATCTGCAACCATGAAACTAAACACTCTCACATATTACAGGTCCTACGTTGGTAAACGACTAACTAACGCGACAGCTGAAAACTTAATCTATCACTAATAAACATTCTAGCGCAGCAGTATTCACAACTTCCCATATACACTGTCTGCTAACAAATTACACTATCACTAAATGTTATAGCAGTATTCTGCACCTGACTAACTCAATGGCAATCATTTCACTCCAAGAAAGCAAGAATCTTGAAATAATAACAACAATCATACCGTAAAGTGCTTACCATTTCTGTGAGACACACGTGGCTAGCTACAGAAAAACAAATTAGAACTAGCACAGTGATATGTGTTAGAATAACATTTTAATAAGGTGGTGTACACTCAGCCGCGAAAGGAGTATACAGTCACTCCGCGAGAGGATGGTATGTGAGGATTTGTCACTTTCGTTCAGCTCTCCAATAAACCTATCGGCAACATCTAACAAACAACTGTGATAGGTTGGAACTCAAACGCTCTCGTGCTTACGTCACAATACCTGTCACCTTGAACGTTAATACACCTGACTTACTCAACATATACAGCTCATTCACCGTGAAAAATTGACTTGCTGTTTACTGAGCTAATGCGTCAAAACGACAAAGATTTGGACGACAGAAAACAGTCGCAGTTTAATTGAGGCAATATCACCTCTAGAGGTAATCAACAGTGTTTCTATTAGCGATTACTGTTAGGTAACAATCTTGTTAATTTTTGACTGAAAAAATTGGCGGTTGCTTTCCTCAACTATTACTCAACCGGTCTGTTTGGTTGAACCGAACGCATGTTTAAACCAACTGCTTCATCCACACCTCTAAAAGATGGTTCTTATTCTGACTGGTTGAAATTGTTTGATCCCTGTTCCACACATATCAATTTTTGCGCCAGTTTTGCTCGGTCGTACTTTCACCAATAAATCAAATGCTCCAATACACTCTTATTGCAAGAATCGTTAGGTATTCGTAATAATATTTTTTTAAAATTTTCCTGGTTGTTGTGTTGATAAACACAATTTTAAGCAGCTGGTAAAGCTAGTCGGATTTGCCTTAAAAACGCTTGAGCAAAGGATCATGATTTTATCTTCATTGAGTTGGTTTGGAAAATCCAGTTATAGTTCACTCTTCGTAAAGTAAAGCTGTGAGTTCGCACGCTAGTCCTATTCATCTCGATGGTTATCTACAACAATTTCAGTAACATTGGGAATAAGCTCACCGTCAGTTAGGTTTAAATCACAACAAATCAACGTATTGACCTGCTTTGACTTCGTACAAGCGTCGTGTACAAAAAGGTGGTTGTTAATTAGAAAACTGTCATCCAATACAAACATAGAATAAGCAGAAACCCAGATTTATTTGCACTAATATTCATGTTTTTTATTTTACTGATAAACATTCTATTAGGCTAGAATTGCCGTTCCAGTTGTCCGTCAATAAATTTTCACGATCAAAATGATTGCTAATTTTCTGTGTGTATCGTGTCAAATTGAGTAATAATTATTTGCATAAAACGACAAATAACGCATCCATTTACTGATATTATCACAAGTTCGATATACACAACGATAAAAGATAACCAGATAAATCGAGGTGAAGGCTTATACTATTATAATTAAGTAAACGGTTCTATAGAAATGATTCCCAAAACAATGAATCTAAATGCATTTACCAGTTCTATCAGACCTTTGCTCTCTTTCAAATCAACTTATATCATTTAACCAACCAAACAACCAGGCGTACGTAATGCTTAAATACAAAGTCCGTACTTAGTATTTCTAACCGAAACACGAATAGTTGGAAATCGATTTATTAAATTGGTCAAAAAGCCAAAAAGCAACCGGTTTGTAATCCGACCAGTTGTTGTTGGTATAACTCAGACAAAAATCATCTTGTTCTGTTGGTCAACAACAAAACACTTGCCATTTAGCACAGTTACGTTTTTACTCACTAAAATGAGGCCACTTTCTGCGTATGCATTCACAAGTTTCATAAAGGGGCTATAGATTTAGAAAACTTAAAATGCTTACGTATACCCAAGTCAGTGATGGATTGTTCTGAATAAGTGACAAGGAGCGAGTGTAATGGTTTCGATAAAACTGAGAATTTTGGCGATCGAAAAGTGTGAATTCGAAAAAAGTGTGGAAGATTGGGTAACAGTGACTAACACAGTGGTGGCTTACTGCATATGGTTGTATGGAAGATACACCTTATTCAAATGCAATGTAATCAAGTACAACGTCACTTTACATTACTAGTTTTGATATCAACAAAATCAGAAGACCGAATTAGGATTTCTGAGTGAAGGCTTAAAGCATGCTACGGAAACTATTAACTGATGATAGTGCCATGACAGACACTTGACAATGTAATCCAAAATGGGCTCAACCGTGTTGCAACTACTTGTTGTGTGCAGAGTAGGCTGCTTACTTGATGTTTCAACTTTAGCTAGTAAATCTACTGTGATGGATTTGGCTTGGCAAACACAAATTTCGGAACTAGTGGTAGATTTATGAGCTATATCTGATAACCCTGGACATACGATGTATCGAGAAACTCTCCGTTCTGAACCTTCTGCCCTGCTACTATAGTGAACAGTGTTGTGACCCACTTTGACACTCTGTCATAAGAATAATGTCTCTCACGAAATACAAGCACCAGGTTTGAGGATATACACAAAGTTTACAATTCACTGGCTGGTTAGATATTGATGGAGACCTTCCACTAAAGAAGTTCACAGACAGTAACATATTGGACACTATTCGGGAGGCAGAGTGCGGTCGTCTGAAATACCCGTTCCGGTACCTCGTTTAGATGCAATGGTGACCAGGCTTTTCAGTTCAATAATGTACTCGATACACCAGTAATAATAAACAAGCCCGTTCTTATCATGGTTATATTAAGCGATAATAGGTTGTCTGTTTCTCAGCGGAGTAGGATGTCTAGATATCCATACAGTGTCCCAGACTACGTCATACGGTTGTATATATATATATACATCGATGACGCCGAAATATAACTAGGACAACACTGTTGAAAGCTGTGAACAGTCGAGCGTAAATGAAACGAACGGCTGTACTCTGAATGTGAAAGTATGTGTGGAAGTAATATTTGTGCAGTATCGACCAACGTCCATACTTATTACATATGTAGATGATTGTATATTTTTTGCCGGCCAACAATGTTTCACTGTTCTTCAATAACGATCACGGTATCACTTTAACACTAGATCCAAATTTCATAAGCTTAACTCGCCGCATAACATGAGGCTGTGCGCAGCTGTACTACCTTTCTACTCTGTGCAATCGTCTGACGACACCAACTTCAACTTTCATAATAATCGTCAGCTTTATCGTGTTACCTACTTGGATTTCGCATTAGCAGCCCACGCACACAGCATGCACCTCGGGTATTGTTAATCTGAAGCACAATGGTGGTCATTCTGGTAACCGACGAATATCCTACTAGTCCTGATCAGGTATGAGCTGTACTCAAGTCTACCGTTGTGTGTGCACTTATATCTTTGTGCGCACCAGACTATCTGTCTGATTAGGGGTCAACTGCTCACCTTGTCACTCATATACCTCTGTCGTAACCTACCGAACTGTGTAACCAATCACATGAATGTTTAATCAAAATGGTCGGATGATGTACTTGTGTTCACTATAGGTTCAAGTTTGCATGTGACTTTTCTCCGCATTAGGTCTATAGTTTGCACAGCAAGTTCAATAACTTGATTTTGGACTTTAGGATACAAGTTCAATTTCTTAATTCTCGTGAATATTCCTAATCTCGATTACTTTTTAATGTTGCATTTATTTTTTCACCACGTCTTTTCTGAAGAGATGTTACACACCAAGCCCTTGAGAGAAGTCCTACCACCTGTAGCAGTAGACTTTGCTTCGTTCTGCTCAGATGTGTAACTGAGCAAGTAGGTGTAGTGGGAAGTAGAACGATCTTTCTAACTACGATCAACAGTACAAATAGCCGTCCTTCCACTGAGAAGCAGTAAATCTAACTCAACCTCAGAACACGTAAGTTTCAAGCAACAGTACTACTTTCAACTCACGTAACTGTTTCTTAAAAGACGGGTTAATCACAATTGTTTCTTTTAGACTGTTTGTATTTGGTTTGTTGTTATCCGTCTGTTTGCTTTTGATGATAGCATAATTTTAACGAAAAGATTTTCATCGCAACACCATCATCTTATAAGATGCCATTGAAACTTATTTTCCTGGTTCCATGATATAACCCTAGTACCACATCGTTTCGGAATTTATGAAGTTCTGTATTTGAAACTGTTTTCCTTTAATGTACGTTCAGAATCAACAGTGCCACATAATATACCATAGTGTATTACACTGGCACTACTCAGATTGTCAGTCATTTTAAAAATTATCCCAGTTATTCGTGGTATCCAATTTCGGATAAGCCACTACATTTGAAAGGCTAACAATGATATACAAATGCTCATTTGTGTGGCCGTATCATTCCCTCACTCAGATTAAACTTGTTCAAAATAGGTCTTATAATCAATCGACATTGAATATACTGAAATACTTTTAGTCCGTCACAGCTGTCATCTTCGCAAACTTTTAATCTCTCTTCGAGAAAAATCAAATTCTGACGTATACCGTCCTTATTTACTGAGTCGTCAGATTTCAGCAAACAGAAGAAGACACGTCAAATGCTGGTGGATATACGACGACCTTGCTTTTAGGTAACCGTAGAAACGGCTTTCATTTTATGTATCGTTCCACGATATATTCTTGAAATCAATGGGCTTTTGTTTTAGCAAAACACTTGCGCATATTAATCAACAAATCCGCTTATTGAGGTATAACATTGGGACTCTCTTTCATTCATTTTCTGCATCGGTTAATTAACATAGCATCCGTTAACTCATCGTGTTCTCCAAACTGGATCGATTTACTGAGATGATGATCTGGAACAAAAACTGGAATTCAGCTTTTCTCACGCCAAACGTGTAACGTTGCATTCACCAAAACGTGCGTCATAGCATTTGTTCTAACATCCACAATTCAATGAAATTTAAATACTTTCATCTGGCTGATTACATATGACTGTACCAGTGGATAGTTCAACTCGGTTCGTCTGTTAAGGCTAAATCTAGCTGTGGGGTTTAATCCACATTTACGATATGAACTGGACAACCAGATTGTAATTTACAAAGGCAGTTGACATCATTACTCTTGTGTTTGATTGATATGTAAAACAACTCTTGGTTGTTTCGATAATTCTAGATGGGAGGTAGACATGTGAAAGCAGAGCAACCGATCAATTGGGAGAAATTTTCAATTAACCTTGCATGCACTTGTGCTCATCTTTGCCTGCTATCTTCTGAGTGTCCAATACATATTACATAATAGAAATAAAAGCATGTGAGCGGCCGTACGCGTTTTATGATTTACCTCTAGGCTGACGAAAGTATATAATGAAGTGACACAGTTAGACAGAAATATTGATCGGCTATTGATCCTGTGAATTATAAAAGATGAACTTCTAAATACCACACCATGTGTCACCTTTGAGTAAAAGTAATCAGCAGGTTTACGTACTTGATAGTTGTGCCGTCAGACGACAGAGTTCAAGCATAAGTGCCCATATCCATACGCACTGGTGGTTCCATTTGAGTCGACGACGAGACGTTTAGAATCTGAAAATCGACTCTGGTGAAAATTGAACATTTGTATTCTCTAGAAAACATGTTCAGGTGATAATAATTTAGGTGTTTCCTACATTATTTATTTATCAGAAAGCCGAGTGAATCACTTCTGCTGAAATAATGTAAAATCTCTTTTTATATCACAGGAACTTCAGTAACAGCGGGCGAAACTGTCATTACAGCTGCTTACGCTGATATTCAGCGGAATATTCATGTGCATTTATCGGAAACTGCTGAAACTTTGCCGATGTTTATTTTTAATAATGACAATATCCGGCTGGAGATTGTTTATCACCAAACAGTATTCCTTCCTGGACTGTTAACAAAGGTTCGTCATAAGCCTTCCGTATGTATGACTCATGTTATGCCTAATACCACTCCATAGTGTGTGATATGGCAGACAGGAGAAGGTGGACATTTACTAACCTATTTCATAAGAGTGATATGACGAACTCTAATGAGAGTGAAACTCCAGTCTAGTTCTTCTTTTCGAAATGGGCCGACTTGAAACTCTATGGGAATGCAACAGCTGGGATCAATTGTGGGTGATGTTCAATCTATATGATATGTATTCGTTGTTCAACCTGCATGGACAAACATTTGGTTTTTGCACTGGTGGTATGTAACCAATGAATCTAGTAATTTGGATAACGGAACATACGGAAGAACTTTGTTAGACGGTTGTCATACGTATCGCCTAAAGAGTCGTACTTAATATCACACGAACAGGTAGGGCCAATGAAGCTGTATGGTAAGCCCAGCGTTCCCTTTAAAGCAGTTAATGAGGTTTCTCATCAAAAGGTACACTAGTAAAACAGGTAAGATCAAACCGGCATTCATATGAAATATACCATGAAGTAGTGATATATACAAGTGGAAGAAAACAGAATCGTTACTGATTCGCAATGGAAAAAATTAACAACATAAAGCGGAACAAAACAGATCAACCTTCTGTCTTCCAATGCCTCAGTTGAAGTTGAGTGCTAACAAACACTCCTCAGGGAGCCTTCGATTAATTAGGGCACCCCCATTCTGTTATAGACATTAATAACAAGTTACTGTTAGTAACACCGATTAGTTTTGGACTGAAAATGTTGATAGTACTTGTTAATATCGCTTATTTTCCTCACAATCTATGAACATATCCACCCTTACAACAATAGAAGAGGAAGAGGAAATTCATTTGAATTAATGACCCAAACACTGTGCCTAATCAACTCAAACCGTACAAACCCTATTTTCATCTGAAGATATCGAGGAATCCGTGTGGACATGTGGCACATTGGATATTTCCATTTCGAGAGTTCAGTTTCACTGCCTGATATGCCAGTGGTGGAAACAATGAAATATTCGGCGCATTGACGCGACCCTGTTGCTTGAAAACGTATTCATAAAATGTCTGTTGATTGTGGAAAAAATATTACTGGCTAGTCAACAATAAGGTCGCCAGGCACCCGAGGTATTGGAATATTTGATGGCGGGAGTCAAAACCAAGGTGCCATCGTCCTAACTGAAAGGACTGTTGTACATCTGGAAACGTCTAAAGTCGCAGAACGGCCAACTCGCCATCGATAAGAAGGTGCAGGACGGTCGGCGTTCAGGAAGATTGCTATCTGTTCCGAACGATTAGAAGTAACGCGTGATTCTACTTACATTTGATGGCGTTCATGTGAGCGACGAGAAGAATCTAACTCCCGATGAGAAAACTGTAACTTACGTCATTCAGACTTGCTCCAACTGCCAGCAGATCTAAGAATTAACCAGAACAACAACACTGACGCCACCCACAGTGACACAGCGAGCAAGGCACGTATGCGGCTTGATTTTCTGGTCCATCCCCAATGGGCCCATTGGAAAATCAGTATATTACGGTGGTGTTTGATTGCTTTACATGATGTGTGAAATCCACTTTCGCGGCAGCTGAAACAGGTGGAACAGCTGCAAATATCTACATAGAAGACGTTTTGACTCGCTTCGAGGTGTTAGAGAATCATCACTGATCAAAGACTGTGTCTTCTGAGCCGATAATTTCAGATGCCGCAGAACCAACCTTCCGATTCATAGACAAACAGGTTAAAGGATCGGTTCATTTGGAAATTAGAGGTACTAACTTGAAAGAAGGAATGACAGAGATATCCTTTGCATAAAGCACGGCGTGGCAAAAAACAGTGCAAAGTGAACCACTAAAACTGAAATGCGGTAGGGAGTCCAGGACTCCGTTGAACATCTGTGTGTTTGGAGATAGGAAAGGAGATGCAGTACCGCAAGAACAACAAAACCCAAAGCACCTATACCGGTGCGCCGTAAACGAACATCATCTCAGTTAACTTTGAATGAAACATACGAAGAAAAATTTACACACTTATTTGACGTGATTAATGTTAGTGAATAATAAGTTACCCTGTATTTTGCTCACACAAAAGCAAGCGCTCCAAGCAAGCGCTCCCTAGAAATTCCGCAGTGCTATATCTCTTCAGAAGTTTAACTACACGTTTTATGCGGCTTATTGACGTAAACCACCTCCTTCAAATAGTTTCAGATAGTAACGTCCAGTAGCATTCGATCGGTCCCATCCGTGCTGTAGTGTAACATAAACAAGCTGCTCGACACATGGTACAGTATTTAGTCGTTTCCAATTAGCTAGAACTACCTGCAGACATGATCATCTGAAGAAAATTCCATTCACAATGGAATAGAACAAATGTTGCAAAATTTGGACAAAAGAGAAACTTAAAAACAAGTATATTCATATGACGTTTTCCAGATGACAAACTTAAATGTTGAAATCACTCATACCTGATCACAACCTCAACAGAAAAAAGGTCCTATTCGGAGACACATGGCCTACATTACTTTGTTGCAAATAGTGTTAACACAAGCCATACCCTTTGGGAAGAACTAGATGACTTATTTAGCAACTTGTCATGGACTGCCAAAAAGACAATAATTTGACTGATGTGAGACCGTCCAACGGAAAACGATTTCTCTATCAAACATATTCCAAATGTAATCCATTTCATTAAGGTGCTAAAAACAAAGTGTTATCATCGAACTGGGTAGATGGAACCGAATTAGTGGGGTACAACCCCAACAAACCATGTTTTGGGTGTTTTGAACGTATGCTTCATCATAAGTATGTGAGGTGAAGATAGTAAGTCACGTTGGCATGATCTTTGGTGCGCATAACACTAGTACAGCTCCAGAAGTATTGTCGTCTGTAAGCGCTTGTTGTATTTCACTCTTTAACATGTAAATAAAGGAGCTCGTTTTCTAGAGCGGGCAAAAAATCATCTCACCGCTGATAACTTTATCGGTTTACTGTCGGAAGGTTTTCAGCGGAAATGCTGTGACGTTCCTTCAAAATTTTGTCGGTTTTCAAACAAAAGATAAAATGACTCTAGCCTCTGTCTGGTTGTCAAATGTGAGAGCAGCAACAAAGGCGCTAGACTATGTACTTCATTTGTCAACTGAGGGCAGCTATACGGTTGAGACATGAATAAACCTATCGCTTGGGTTTTTGCACTTACTCCCATCCGAGAAACAATGTTACTACTTCAGGAACACGTTGCTCACACAATTGTTATCTGTCCTGCCAAGTTCAGTACAAAGACGGCATTCATAATGGAATACTCCAACCATACCGTTACCGAATCGGGTGCCGCATCACCAACTCAGTACACGACAGCTAAATTTGCAGCCACCTCATGACTGCTTCTTTGCCAAGTAGGTCGCAAGGTTAGCTATGCGCACGAGTTCCAAAACACCACTTAACTACGCCACATTGATTGCTTCGTCAGCAAGCTTGCTGTGTGGGTCCTCATTCGGTAAAGTATCAGCTTCGTTGTAGTAGGGTATGGGCGCACTGGTCAATAGTCCATCTGGTGGCGTCTGTGTACCCGTCTGTTTTAGGTTCCATAAGTCCATGATGGACAAGCTAATCCCGCCACATAATCTGGTTACCCTCTCCTATCGAACTAGTTGCTTGGAACTGAGGGAACGCAATTAATCGTCATTTTCTACGCATGGTTTACTTTTAGGCCGACAGTATGATCTCGAGTGCAGGTTAGTGGTGTTTTCTAGCAAGCGTAATATGTCCACAGCACGGATTCATTTGTGCTATTTTCGTGGAGGATTTCATAAACAACTTTATTTCTTCGCGTGTTAACCTGATGCTACTGACCGTCCGATAGCAGTGTTTTGAGATGTGACAAACAATTTTGATGACCTGAACACTGCTGTTTTGTTTAACTAGTATAACTCAGAGTATACAGCAAAGAAATTATTAATCTCGCTTCCATCTGAAAGCAGTTGTAGCCTACCCGTCAAAATCTACTGTAACTATTCTCCTTTCAAGGATCAAAACCCAGGAATGTTAATCTAATTACCAAACCATGATTTGATAACTAAGATGTGCTCAGCTTATGCAACGTCAGTCTCATCAACTCAGTATGTATTGAGAAGCCAACACAGACTTTATGTACACTCACTGTCCTAGATTACTTCCTCTTAACCCCACATTATTCAGACTGGTTCCATCTTCTCGTTGAATCTTTTTATAAAATTATTCTGAACTCAACACTGTCTTGTTAAGTTTGAAGCTTCCGTTTGCCTTATAAATAATTCCATTATCCTTAAGGTCTCTGGATGCATTTACGTTCGCTATCAAGGTTTTGATCCTTAACTTAACAGGATAGACACGGTCAACCTCAAACTGCCGCTCAACTACACGAGTGCAGTAACGAATGACTTCTTCAGAAACTAGTTATGGCAGTTTGCACAAGGTTGTCTACTCAAAATCGTTAACTAGTCACTACCAACTAGCTCCAATAACCTAATCCATCAACGTTTGTTTTCTTGATTCTACTACTTTCAATCAGGAATATCATAGCAAATAAAAGGCGGTTTACATTGTTGTTGTTCGATTCTGTTGTCGAGTTTGGCAAGTGGCTATGTGGCTGATTTAGTTTTAAATCAGAAACAACATCAACAACACCATGAGTTTGTCAGTTTGACCTTTATGGCCTTCTCTGATTAGCAATGAGATGCAGAGAATCAGTCTGAAAGCAAAATACACTGTTCTTTAGAATTCCGTCGGGAGTAAATGCATTCCACAAAGTGATGTGATCTGATGAATCAGAATTTGCTTAGTAAGCTTGTCTGGTATAAGCAAAACTCCAGAACATCTTGGCTTCCACAGTATTTGTTTTTGAATAAATGTATTTCATTAGATAGAAACAGACAATAACCGTTAACACTCGTAAACACAATCAGTTTACAAGAAACGTATGAATTATGGGCTATCGTGTGATTGCTTCAGCAATCTATTTTTACTAAATTATTTACGTAAGCAAACAACTAGGCTTGGTCGAAAAAAATATCGCGGTGTAAAACGTCCGTCAGTTTAATAGATAACCATAATTTTTGTTTCACTTTTAATACTGACAGAACATTAAACATATGCTTTATGCAAACTGTCTCAAATATTTAAAACAGTTCGTTCTCTTGATGAACTTGAATAAAAATAATGAGAAAACGCAATTCATGTGATGTTTTCCGGAGTAAAGTTTCGTACATTCTGATCACACATGTACATGTGACTGATTTCAAACTAGTCAAAATTCCGCAGAGCGGAAGTCATGGCTTGAGGTATTATATAAACGGACACAAAAACGTTTATGTGCACCTAATGAATGGTTCAACTTCCAGGAGTATAGTTTCCGACAAATGGATATGGTTGCAATAGGCACAGCCGTCATCTCAACAGTAGAACTGACGACGGTACCGTAGTGACAAGAAAGTGTCTTCCAACGGCTATATCCAGGACTTATAACGCTGCAAAACATCTGTCACACCTCGCTGTTTATACAAATATTCGTGTAGCTGCAGTATGAGCTACAGTGGAAGTGGATACCGACAGCTAGCTGCTTGTATCACCGAGCTTGTTCCTAAATGGCTGGAAACTCAGTTAAAAACTCTAGGAGCCTGCATAGATGCCGATGGACAGCACCTAGCATCATCGATTGCAAGGCTCATAATACAAACTGAACACAGAGTCAAAGTTTCTGATGCACTCTTGGTGATTTTTTGGAGCAACCGGAAACGCATACTCCAGTTTGCTGAAGCTTTGGCTATAAAACATCGCAGTCCCACCCTATGTGTTCAAAAACATCCATGCTGACGGTGTGGCTAACCTGGTAGTCAGCAATCCCACAATTGCGATTTTCGGTTTTTCTCTCCATCTATTTACTTCCTTAGGCCAAGACTTGCGCTCTGTGCAATTTTGACTCGCCTAAAATAAGTTGCCTATCCATGTGTGATGTGAATGTAAGAAATATTACTCCAGAGAACATCACACGAATTGAGTCTACTTACTATTCTACGGAAATATCTCAAAAATAGTGTTCAAGGCTACAGGTTGAAATCACCAACAACAAAAGTCACTCTGTTGATGTCACGACGGTCTCCGAACTGTCCTGAAGACTTCTAAATGATATTACTGCCTACGCCTCAGGAGATCACCGTCAACTCTTTGATATATGAATTGTGTTAATGAAGAAATCTTTTGACAACTCCAAAAGTGTTCCGCCAGTTTTCGTTTCTATGACAAGAGACGGCCATTTCAACAACTTCCCCAAGCTGGACTTGGTAAATAAACAAAAAAGTATCGCTTTTAATAATTTATTTTGTTAATGTTGTTGACTTTTAATGGTGGTTGGCATGTTAGCGATCTGACGGAGTGTACTGGACTTGTCCGGTCACAGGCTGTTGATAAGTTTTACTCTGATCACCTACGATCAAGTTATAACCGGTCCCACATTGCCATCTCTGCTTGACAACGCCATCTGTTGAACATCATTCACATCTAATCGCAGCCTTCGCATTCAGATAGACTTTCCAGCCAACCTCTCTAAAAAAAGCAGTAAATTTGAGAGTCACGAAAATAAAGTCAAATGTGAATGATGTTCACTTTGAGAATTAACCATATCCCCGACTACTCACCAGTAAACTTCATCTATTTCGGGTTTCTGCTGTTCCGCCTCGTCATATTAGACTGATTGAGACGATGGCCATTTCAGCGGTAAACAATTTCTTTCATGTTGTGTAATTACAGCTAATTCACAAATTGGTTACATATGTCCGACGTTGTTTACAGTTTCCTAATAAACTGCGGCTTTCTGTTTGTTGTTGTTTTGTCACATCAATGAAATCTTTTTAGTGGCTGCAAAATGATCAGTTCTGGACAGATCAACGAGCTTCACTAACACCTAGGACCATCTGTTTCCTACGGATTTGTTAAACTATTCTTCCATTCACTGAGCGCCTCGTCGTTTGTCGCCATTGCCTTGATTTTGTAACTTACTGGTGTGACCGTTAAACTGGTTTTAGTATGTCGTTCACGTTATATCTTTACCATGTTACACTTCATTGAACAGCGTTGTTCATACTGCTTAGTGTTCACTTGACACCACGCCTCATTCAGCTTGCTGGCTCTGTAGAGTTGAAGCTTTTACCAGGAATCATAAGTTGGGTTTATTGTATTTACCAGACATTGTAGCATTCTTTTTATTTCCCTAAGAAACCATTTTCTTTACTACTGTCCCTAACCTTGGATTTCTGGACGGGGCAATTTATGGACGTTACACAGGTTAGTTGACGCCAATCATTCGTTTATTTTGATATCGATCTGTCGTTTGCATTTGGCAGTGAGACCCGGTGATATTGAATTCACTTTACCGATCGATTCTCCGAGCGTACAGAATCAACGAGTGCTCTATGTCGATTATCAGCTGTTCTGTCCTGTACTTAACTCAGTCCCGCCCACTACGGTAGCAAACTCTAGTGGACAGTAAATGATCGTTTTAGATTATAGTCACAAAGGATAGATCTCGTCTGCACAGTTGAAGTGATTAACTAAAAAATTAATTTGTTCGCAACCTGATTTACTCCAGACTAATAAATGCTAGTTGATTCGGGTGGAATTGTACTAAGTCTTATCACTTAAGTGAAATGCCAAATTAAGTTCGCAATGACATTTATTTTCATGATCTGGTTTAATTTAGATTTTGTGGTCTATATGCGGATTTGTCATTGATTATCAAGTAAGCAAGGAGTGTTTTCCATCTTGCGTGTACCAGTATTGAAGCGCATTAATGACACATATTTCCATGAGCATATCAGAACTAGAAATTGGTTAGTAGTAAAATGTGTGATATTTGACGTGCAGATCTTCGGCTCACATTTTATTTGCTACCACAACACAATTCTAACAATCACTATATGACTAGCAGACATGACAAAAGGATTGATGTATGCGGATTTTAAAAGGGTTCAATAGATAAGGTTTCGGAGCAAACTTTCAGATGGCGGGTCGAGAACAAGATAAACCCTTACAAGGAACCACAAGCAACCTAGGGTAAACTAATATGAAACTGATAATGAAAACTTTGTTAACAGGTTAGGCGACAGATGTGAACCATGTGAGGGGTGAAGTTTATTTTTGATGTTAATCGTACACGATATGCATCATTGTCATCTTCAGAACAAAAGTATTAGAGACTTGCAGACCGAATGAATACAAACGATGAAACAATATTAGTGACGTTAGGGAGTGGAAGAAGCTAACTGACATGTTCTAATGTACACATTAGATGACATTTGTTTGGCGATCGACAAATGCTTCAGCAAGCTTCATGTCTTAAGTTTTCTTCAAGAACGATTGACAAAAGCCGCATTAATGTCAGAGATTCTGCTACCCTGTCAACAAATGCGCTTATCCGATGAATTCCGAGCGTTGCTAGCAATGCCAAAATAAAGCTAGGCTTACTAAAGCTAACAAAACTATCACCAACTTAAGTCCTTTATCCTGAATGAGTGGATATTCATCTGATGGTCAGTAATTGTAAGGAATGCCTAACAACTGTACGGTTGACAGTGCGCGATATTACTATACTGTGGAAAAAAGAACGAATAAAATATGGATATAACTGGCGATGGAATAATTATTCACTCATATTATTCGGGTATCGTATTCGGTACTAGTCTACCAGCCTACGGGAGAGGGACTTCTCTCATTCGTCATACATCCAGAGTTCCCTAAAAACGTTAATCCATCTACAGAGAAGCAAGTGTTTTCTGACAGTTTTTTCACAGATAAACAAAGTATCGTTGTGCTTGCTAGCAGTACACTCGAACAACTTGATTTTTTTTGGAGGCGAAGTGCTTGAAGTGTATGTTCATTATACGAGCGCGATTTATGGGCATAGATGATTGGCTGTTCTCAGTTTGCTTATATGCACACTCTGTTTATCAAGCTCCTCATTTCAGCACACCGGATGGTTATTTTCAAACCTCAATTTTCACGATCACAACTTAATCTCAGATACACGTAAGTGCATGTGAATAATATCTGTTACATTGGGTATTTATCAAGTACAATTACCTGCGTTTTGCGAACAGATGAGGGTTCAATCAAAAATTCTACGAAAAGTCTAATTTTTTCGTGGCCAATGCCTATATTGAAATCTTACCAGACTTATGGCAAAGACCGGTGTGTCGTTATTCTTGAAATTATACGTTTCCAGGATGATGGTTTCCAGAACACAACATCGTAGTTTCGAGTCTACCAAATGAAAGGGCGCGAATAAAACTAATCGTGGGTGTACGGTTACACGAATGCTGTCCATCAATCGTCATTCGGTAGGTTCAGCGACCGTAAGACGTCATGTGATTGTTATGCACTGTTCTCACATCGTGTAGTCAACAGGTTGGAATACAACATTATCGCAGATTAGAACGATCATAAACATGTGGCTCATCCAAAAATGAGCTCGACGAAATGAAGGTACAGGTGAAAGGGAAAGAAAAAGTATCAAAGTCGCCATAGAGACCCCATATTTCCAGGATTGCAGGCAACTGTACGTTATAACTCACAAGAGGTTTTGACTGGTACAGAAACCACGCGAGATTCGCTTATGGTAATCAAAACAAGTCACATATATGAATATATCTCTCACATAATGTAGTATGTCTCAGTATATTGGATGGGGTTAATGAAAGTTAATTGAGTGACACACGTGCTAGTCATGTCTGCCGAAAACAATTCGTTCACGATTCAAGCGGTTTTGTGATCGGTCGCCAAATGAGGCGAAGGGCTTGAACACACACATACATCTGTCATTATCTGAACATGGAAATATTAAGGGGTGTTAATGCTCGCATTCTGACTGGTGTGATATAGACTTTGTGAGGCATGTAATAGCTTACAGAACGTCCCTTTAGTTTCAGTCAACTATAGATGGATCGTTCGACTTTCCCCTCGACTACCATTCACCTACTTTTACTGGAAATTCTACGATGCACGTGATCTGTTTTAATTCCCATACATTAATCAAATATGCTTTGTTGCAACTCTAGAAACAGGATTAAAATCACCGAAAACAGTTACTAGCACGTCAAGTTTCAGTTCAACAGATATAGATCTAACTTTAGGTGAGACAACAGCTATGTTTTATTGTGAAAATATCACCAGAAGTCTGACGACCTAAAGATTATGCACACTTCGAAGTTGTTGTGACGGCTAATTCGTCAGATGTTTGAGATTAATATGTCAAAGTGTTATCAAGCTTTTCTTCTTTTGTGGAGGAAAACTGACATATCTTTAGGCATAACAATAATTGATCAGTTTTAGCCGATCCTCCCGTATTTGTTATCCATCCGTGTGAAATTGGAGCTTTGATAACTGGTAAAGTTGCAAAACCCATCAACAATTTTAACATAGTTATAGGCAAATGCATCAAAGTTTGTTGGAAGGTAATTTTCCTTTGATGTAGCAAAAAATGTTGGAAAATAATTGCAACGCAGTTTTTCATTTACAAGATCAGTTTTATCCATTCACTTTGATGCATCGAATGCTTCTGACTAGTTTGTGTTGGAATAGCTGAAGGCACCAAGTGTTTAATTGTATTTCATAAAAATCGATACCACAACCTGATTCCATGGCCGTGGACCTTATCGTACCTAACAAAGCAATATACACAGCAATGCCGAGTCAATCCAGCGTTGGTGAGTTTAGGTTAACCAAACATTTGTAACAGTTATCGATTGGGTGGCTTGTCATAATTATTGAAAATCAACAGCAATTTTGTAATGAGTACTGATTGACAATTGCTGATATTTTTCCAAAAGTTTTCGAACAAGATAAGAGCAAGGAATCCGTTCCTATTTATAAGGTTCTTTTCCGTCAAAGCAGCGGTACCTATAATTCTCTTACAACTGACTATTCTGTTATGTTCGATGCACCTCTACAGAACGTCTGTCAAGTGGAAGAGCAATTAAATCAGATTAGTTCTCCGAGGGAAAATGTGAAGCTTATACTATATTTGTTTCTTCTGTTTGACCTAAACGTCATAATTAATTGTACACTCTTCGTGAGTTCAAGCAATTTTGTGAACCGAATTTCTGCTTGTCTGTGGGTCGTATAAATAGTCGCAACGCGAATTTCTCGATTGAGCCTATTAAAGTCAACCGTTCGATTCAAACGATGGCTGGTAATTATACCGTGTTTACTTTTCAAGTATTTACAGTGTAAAATTGTAAACTTTAGATTGTGCCGACTTCTATTGGACAACAGAAACTACTTTGAGATGGATCACTAGGAAAACTTCGGGTGTTTCATCTGTTGCGGACTGGACGTCCGGTTTTTGCAGTGAGGGCCGTACAGCTCATAGATAACCCCAGGTGAAAATTAAAACAACCGTGTTGTTTCTTAGATCAACATGTTAATCTAGTCACCAGCAAACTTGTCCGGCATAATGCTGTAACATACAAGCAGGCCGTTTTTAGTCTGATTATCCGTTACGCTTGCGGACCAATTTTGGGCAACATGGAGACACCGGAGGACAGCGTTTTTCCGAGATGGGGGTCTTATAAAAGGAAGCAACAAAAATAAGCATGCCTCGAAGGCCCAGTAAGCTATGCACATGACTTACACGAAAGAACACTAAAGCGGCGCCAACAACACAGCAGCACGCTCCGTCACACAATTCAAGTTCAATCAGTGCGCGATTGCTGGTTTCGACCGCACTTCACAATGTTACTAAACAACAATCATAACTCGACACAAAATGTTATCATTAACGCACACCACCTTTGACTTGATGGAAGCTACATAATATGTATCCGTAAGCTTCTTCCTATTCACATACGCGTGAATTGCGCATGTTGCTTTATCTACTGTACTGTATCTCGAGGTGGCTTTAGTTGCCACGCAAAAGCGATGGTGATAATTCTGGTGAGTAGGGGATAAGGAGGCAGTACGGACATTTCTGAGTAATTAGCATAATAAGTTTAACAACAAAACAACCGCAATTAGGACGGTTGGAAGTGGTGCACTCTGTAAGTGAACAGCCAATTGTGCACTCGTTCCGGTTGAGGAAAATTCAGTTCGGTCTGGGTACACTTTTGAAACACTGCGCAGTGTCAAAACTGGGATACTTTCGAAACTTTCTTGGAATCCTCAAAAAAAGTAGATGGCTTTTATTGATAATCAACTAGACGATATCGGTTACGATATTGCCCAATTTTTGGACTACTTAAAAGGTTTAGTTGTGTGGATTAGAAAAAGCTTAATAAGTTATCGCAACATTTCCGAGTCTGATGTCCCTTTTCAATCATAACATTAATCGTAGTGAGCCAGTTCACTTTCTGAACCTCGCGGTGTTGAAATATACAGGACCACAGGACGTGATGGTACATTCAGACAATGTTCTACACAGTAGGATGAGTTGAGTAACTCCATGTCAATGAGGTCCACATTCCAGCTAGAGTGATAAGTACAGTCCAGCTCTGCTGCTGTGAGGAAGTAAAAGGGAGACTGAAGAGAGGACATGATTTCAACGTGCCAACTAGATGGAACCTCAACTGGAAACGTTCGTGTTACTAAACCTAGGCACATAGCACAATCCTTGAATTTCGCTTCGAAAAACTGGGGAAGATCTAGATGATGTATTTCAATAACTTATCATGCAAGACGAATTTCCAGTTCAGTTGCCCCACCGTAATCAAAACACCAGGACAGAGTCAAATGTCTTGGATATACGTGTCTGAAAATTTTAATTGACATACTGCGGTGTTGAAAAGCTGGTAGAGTATCACCAAGGTCATTGGCAGCTGCGATATATGGTCATTTGTCAGGATTTGGATTTTAGCGTCCAGGTGAGAAACGTGGATTGAGGATGGATAATATCGCTGTTCTTAGTTAACTAAAGTTTTGTTGAATGTGAAAAGTTTCGGGAGCAACGGCGTGTACTTTTGTTTGAGTGAAAATTGCTATGTCAGTAGTTGTTGGAACATTTGTAATGAGGTTGCACTAGAGTGGTTCCCCGTTTGAAAAAAGTTCAACCAACCGTAACTCTTGCACAAACTTGTGCAGGCGGAATTACCATCGATCGACACTAAACCAGTAAAATGTCGAACAGCTACTATTTTGATTAATGTTGTTTATCCAGAACAGTGTGCCATTTTTCCAATAAACTTAGGTTGCTTAGTGTCGTTCAGAACTCTGTTTTGATTTCCTTGACTTGGTAGCACGACACACCATTGATCTCATGTTTTGGCATACTCTCAATCACATCGACCAATGGTCATGGAGAACTGTAATCTCTGTTGATAATCCCACCAACATTCTTTGTTGCTCATCATTTGAGGTTAGGAAGCAGTGCAGTGTTGGTCAGGAGCCTTTTTCCGTTTAGTTCGGTTGCGCTTTTGCTTGGACTCACCAAGTGCATATTTCCAGAAGTGATTTACAATTTTAGATATCTTTTCGTGCACATCGGAACTTATTAACAAAGTTAAGGAAATGCATTTGAAAGTCTTCAGGATCTGTTTAAACTTGCCATTTGAAATTGGTACCATTTGACGTAATTTAACACTAATCATAGATTAGTAATTCAATTGCATGCTAATTTTGCTCCTTCTCTCAGACTCGATAGAGTTCACAGATTTGCGACGAAGTTATGAGCATCTGCAGCAATTGTGTGCAAACGTAGGCTGCCTCAAGTTTCGAAATACGTTATGATTTTATACGTTACGTTTGCATGTGATTCAGGTCCACTCGCAAAATTTGCCAATGGTACATGGCTGAAATACACGGCTTACGTAATCATGTTTTACAAAGGCAAAAAACATTTGCTCCGTCGATCGGACGACACTTCCTGTCAGCTGACTGCAACGTGGACATGACCTGAACGTTCACCCTCACAATGCACGAATAAAACTCAAAGCGCCTAAAAATTTATTGGAGCTGTCGCTATAAACCGGTTCAAATATGTCTTGTGTATAAAAACAATTATTTATGATCATTAGGCTGCCACGGACCTTAGTCGCAATGAGTGCCATTCAGATCACATGAGTGGACGTTTGCGTTTCTATTGTTGTTTTGTTCATACCTCCAAGTACTATAAACGTCACACTTAAAGTTTTCCGTGCTATTGGTTATTTAATACTGGCGGGCCAATACGAAATACTAGCATCTACTAATTGTTTTGTTGAAACTACTGGTGAGATATTACTGTTTCAAATATCTGGATAGACTCCGTTTATTCACTGTCCTTACGAGTGCTCATAATACCTACGTTGTTATGTGGACTTCATCGGTCATAACACCACAAGCAAAGAAAAGTTGCTATCCACTGCCTATAGTATCTATCGTTCATGTGCCAATAAACGGGATCGATGTTCATCTGGTGAGTATATCTGATGAATGGCAATCCCGACAGCGGTCATGGGCTTCCAGCCAACTTTAACCGACAAGGCGTTTTACCCGTCATACGTTATCGGACGTTATTCATAGTCAGAACGACTTTAGTAACTGACTTGAGTTATAAATGTACATACGTACACAAGACACATGGTGTTCACAAACACACTAGTAAATCCTCTTACATCATAATTATTACAAGACGAACGTTTCATAATCCTAATGTTACTACTTCATCAAAAAATATCTACAAACAGTACCTATTCATCAAACCAGCAAGCATTTTTGGGCAAATGGACTACACTGATTGTAGTTGAAAACGTTCATCTGGTAATTTCGCATATTGAAAAATACCAATTAGATAAACGACCGTTGTTATTCCGGCTGTACATGAGTTCATTATTATCTTTCTTAATCCTAGGTCATTAATTTTGATCTTGGTAATCGTATATTGGTAAGTGTATATTTGGTTATCCGGCTGCGCTTACTCGACAGACTCATAGAACACGAGAGCACACGTATGCTGCATTTTTTTGCGCCGTGACTTGACTGAATGAAGCGTGTACACCGTGTTGTTCTGCACGCCCATTATGTGGACCCGCTTCAAGCAAACAAACCCTCCTCCACAAGCAGATTGCTGATCAAAAATGGAAATTAAAACGGTTACATTGAACTCGTCGGAATGGAGGCTAAACTGCGCGTCGATCACAGAGTCGTCTCATATACAGTCGGCTGATAAAAGTGGTGAGAGATTAGCGAACCATGACAATCCTGAGCTTAAAGATGGGAGACTACGAGCCAAAGGTGGTCAGTATGAGTAACTAACTAACACAGACAATAGATCTGCAGCGGTTTGTCTATACAGTTTAGTAGATAACATACGGAACATATCTGATAACTTCACAGACAAGCTGATCACTGTTGACCTAGCAGAACTCCGTCTCAAAGGTCACTTTTAGTGCTTTCCACAATGGTACACCTTAGCCTCAACAATTGTTGCTAAACAGCGAAAAGTCTATCTGTTCACACAAGCCATTATAGACAGTCATACTTCTGCATCTTTTCTGGGTATATTCTGGGTATATTCGATTAACAAACGGTCTCCATAAACATGACGAAGAAGTAGACAAGCAAATGAAAACAATCTGTTTCCATATGCGTGCCAACTGGCATACAGTGCAACTACTCAATCCACACTTCGTATTATCGATTACACTGAAGTAACCAATTATTTTAGTCAAGGCCAACAGTTAGCTTGATTTAAGCTGCATCGTTTGCACTACGTCTGATCAAAATTAGACGTTCATTGGGTCACTTTCGATATGTGCGTCGTTTTACTTGTGTCTGGTATTAAGGTGCAGCTATTAATTGATCCGGAGAGATGTGTTATTCAAATGTTCTGAAACATGCGGCATACACTTACAGCTCTTGACCTGCTTTCATTGCATTTCGTTACCTATGCTTTTTGGTTTCTATCAAAGCTTTGTGTTGCATGGCATTTATCATCTATCAAGAAGATTGCGTAGAAGAGCAGAAGCTTGTCTGTTGTGAAAGCGAGCAATGTAATCCAATGAAGTTAGATCATTATTCGAACGACAGATGAAATAAAACATCATTTTGTAAAAATTGTTATGGTAGACATGTGCTTATGCTTGACGCTAGGGTTTCATCATAGTTACTCTTGGTAGTTTAAACTTCTGTGAACGATTTGAAGTGGTGAGTAGTATTCAGTGGCCCTTACTCACAAATTGCTTCAGAGATTACGCAATCAGCATGCGGTGATGACGGAATACACTTCAAAGTAGACAGTGGTAGTAACAAAAGTCCGTTTGAATTGACAAAGAATCAGAAAGATAATGAGCGATATACCAGCTGGCAATCGCTGTCGTGCAACAATATGAATACGCGTGGGTTGTAATAGTATCAAATAGCCCAAATCTGGATAGGAAAAAATAACAAACGGTCATTCGAAATCGGTAACCGAAACACAATACAACCAGTATTCAGCTAGGCTATTAAAGGTAAACGAACTAACAATTTAGAGTATAATGAGCAACGTTCAATCACTTGATGTTTCATAGTTCTCTCGAGCAGTAGTCAAGTGTGGTTTACTTCCCGCCTTCTCCGGGAAAACAACCCTTGATTCAAATTGCGACCGCTTCGTTTGGCTTGAAAAGCTGGGTACCAAGAAGTCATGCCCGAAAGGTATCGTGTGCGCAGTCTAACAAGCATTTGGTAAAACTGGTATGTGCGTCATTCAACACAAGAAAGTAAATGTTAACCAAGCTAACACAGGTATAGATCAGATTGTTGTGTGTTGGTGAGGTAGAAATATTTCCAACAAACAGTGTCACACAGCGCAGCTCTTTCCGAGGCATTCGAGCCAAGTTAAGTGGCAAAAACTGTTTCCTTCACGAATCTGAAAAGTTTTTTTATAAATGCAAAATTTCCTACTTCATAAACGTATGTCTGGGGTGGCGCTGCTTCGTATTTGACGGGTTAATTCTTCAGCATTACACCACACATGTCAATGTTTTAAATTTTGCTATTCTGTAGATCCGTCTAAGCAAATCATATGCAGCCAGTATCATCGCATGATCCCCTCGAATATATATATATACAATCGGGTGTACCATTTCGGAAGGGTGAGCATTTTTTGCATCCTCTGTATTCTATTGAAAATGTTTCAACGCTTGTTGGGCCTATCTGTTATTTGAATTGGCTTACAGCGCATGCTGTTGTCGAAACAAAACTTTAAACGTTGTCCTTCATATCTGCAATGCGGACGTGTTGAGCCATTTCTCCACTGGTCACAACTAAGCAGTTAACTATAATACGCCGTCATTCAGTCTTAATATGGTTAGCTGATTTATGTTACGTGAGGGCCGGTAGACCAAGTATATCCCATCAACCTTCAAATGGAACTCAGCGAATGTGATAGAATATTTCTTGGAATATTTCGGCTGCCACCATCCGCAACTTTTGCAGATGTAGTCAGTATCATATCAGTCATCTAAATTAGAAGTACCGAAACTTATTGTGAAACCTGACTTAAGTGGAGCAAACTGCTATTTATTGTATAGATGTACCCTGAGTAAACCTTATTCACGCATAGGCAACAAACAAATGAATGCCTGTTAAATGCCCATCCATAATGATCCTTTCATTTGCATAGACTATTGGTAGCAAAATGCCAAGGGAATAATCGTCTGCATTTAGAACATGTGTGCCTTGTTTGCTGTGTATCATTTATAGTTTTCCGTACACGAGTGCGGCACGGCAATTCACATCCTTTATCTTAGATCCCAGTAGTCGAAACTAGCAAATGCATGATAGTCTGTTCTCAACTTCCTCAAATAATAATGAATATCTTCTCAACGTATGAAAACAACATTTACTTTTAATTATTCTTGCAATGTCCAAGTGAAGTGCTATTGCCTGCCACCATTAGGAAGCCTATCGAGTTCGTTCATCAAACTGAAGTAAGATGTATCATCTTTCCCGTCAAATTCAGGCATTTACTAACTTGTTTTTGTTAGATGCCTGCATCGATGATCGATGCAGCCAATCAAAAGCTTGTTCACCAAGAACAGTATCCAACAGAGGAAAGAATACGGAGCAAATACATTTTCATGGAACATAGTTGAAAAAGTCACGATTTGAAATTTTTACTTAGCAATCCGTTTCCAAATATACTTTTCTAATTCACGAAAAAGAGTTTTACGTAAACTTATGCACATCGCTGCTGAAGTAAAATCAGCACGCTGTCAAAATAATGGAACAAAATGATTTAATCAACGTGCACTGATAAAAACTTGGTTATAGCAAGTACATATAACTTATAATGGTCTTCTATTGTTTATTAATGTTAGTCCATTGTTACCGATGAATTATCACGCACGTTATTGTGGCAGAATACATGGGAAACACTGGAAAGTTACGCTGGTCAAATCTACGCGAAACGCTTGTCCATTGATATATATCCGAGTAGACCGATAAAATTAAATGTTCATTATAAAAATACTTCATTACGGCTTTATTAAGTGATAGGTGCATACACTACTTATATATGTCGGGTATTCTGTTTTCGTTAAGCTACCACAAATCCGTCCTTGAAATATCAACCATTAGCCTATAACACATCCTTCATGCATTCGATAGCAACCGTGCTTCTCCGCTTCTTTGGCAATTTTAATACCGGACTAATAAACCGAAATGTAACCTGCTGATAAGTTAATCTGCTCGTTACATAATAATATGTTAATTTCTGATGAGTCGAATTTGTACACAATCTGAAAACTCGATGGAACAGAGAATCCCCTATAATAGTAAGCCTATTTGTAATGAACAGACTGGATACTTTAACAACACAGTAGTTCTACCGGCTTATCGCAAATGATGGAATTTAGAAGCTATCTGTCCAACAGATTCATATTCTCGGATTACAACACGCCGTTCTCTACAAAGATGTGTACTACAACGTGCCTACAGCGAAGAATCTCCTGTAGTTATCTGACTTGCGACAGGTTCAAAGGACACGATGCCAAAACTATTTACGTTCCTAAGGATAACACGGATTGCAATAGACAACTCGCAGGACTGAACTCGCATTAAGCGCTGGAATGCATTGTGAGTAGTATCTGCACTATAGACGATTTCACCAGAATGGGGATCCTGCAATTCAAATCTCACGGACAGCTGTAACTGGGGGCTCCGGTATTGGTCAAGCAACTACTTACATTAACTGGTCTTTATCCAGAAATTTCATCATCCATGGTTTTTTGAGACAGCAAATGAATGGTTCAAGTTGACTTAGGCTAATGATTTGAGTCTTCTCTCATGAAAGTAACAGAATGAAAAAGTATGCTTCCTAGGCTTACGTGTACCATTTGAGTTGAATCACTATAAGAATCCCGAATTAGTTATGTTTATTTGAAAGCACGCCATCTGGTTCAACTAAATTTAGTGTGAAGTAGGTTTGGTTATAAATTCCTAAGCGTGTCATGCCTGTTTTAGCAACGGTTTGTCACAGGTTAGATGAATTTGTCTGCGAGACAGATTGACTCACGGTGTTGTCATATGCAGTGAGCATTCGTTTCACTTGTACAAAAGATGTTCATAAATGCTTGGAGAACAACTTAAGTACCTTTTTGAATGGAATGTACACGTCAGCTGTCAAGCAGTCTTTATCAAAGCAGCAATTTATGAATAAATACCCACAATAAAACAATATAATTTCTTGAGACAGAAGCACGACTAGACAACGGAATCACAAACGCACAAATACTATACTGAGCATGAACGATTTGCCATACAATTTGATGGCGCACGATATAGACCGAAAATGTGTAACACAAATTTGCAAGCTGCATGATTCGACGCAATCAATGTGGGAAAACCGCAGCGCTATGCTTCTGTGAACAAAACTTGTTATTAGCTCACAGATGGCAAACACAATGATCGTGATAAAAAAAACCGAGGTAATATTGTGTTTTATGACTAATATCTCTGAATTCATTGACTCATGCTGGTTCCAATCCTTGAACAGTTAGCCGCTCACTGAGACACGTGTCAAAAGCCGACTGGTCGTGATCTGCCACAACAGTAACCATGTGACTCCGACGGGGCACATCTACCAATATCGACCGCCAATCATGCTTCAACTATGCGTGAATTCAAACAATTTGTTCAAATTTATCACACTTTGAAACACAGTAGTGCACGCCCGTGTTCCACTCGGGCTACTAGTTTCGATTCCCTAGAGTGTGAAATAAATATAATGACTAATGATACCACGATAGAGGCCATGGAATTAACACGCTTAATAACGGTTACCTGTATGTATTGCTCAGTGTTATGTTATATGTGTCTAAGCTGCCTTTTAGACAGGAAAGTAACAAGGCAGGACATAGCAGACAGGTTTCCTGACGGATCAAACCAATGCAAAACCAGTGTAAACTCACTTATAACTACCGCCATTTTTGTAGGCCAATGATCATAAGAACCGGCCTCCGAGTATATCTGGAAACACAGCACACGGTCTGAGTCTCTGAAACCCACTGGTAAGCAGAAAGATGGTATCGAGTGTGGCACAAGTTAGAGAAGATCGGAGTGTGAAAAATTTAAACATTCGCAGGTTTCCAGTCAGCCCGGACGCGGAAATAAACGCCCTGACTTATGAGGCCACGCTGATAACTCAAACTTTCATATTTTCTTCCAGTTACCATTCATCTCCCCTTGGTATACTGAATCCATCAAAAACTATAATAGGCTGCCCCAGCAGAATTTCTCAAGCGGTTCACGGTGTAATCCACCAACGCCACCGCTAATCAGTGAACATATGATAATGATGAATAGTTCTACACAGTTATTAACTTAGAACATACCCGACTTCGAACAGTATGGAGCACTCGGTAAGGTATCTGATAAGACACTTCTTTTGTTTCTGTTTTTCGCTTCTGTCACCGATTCGAGATTAGTCAAAGATCAGATTTTTCATAATTAAGTCTCATTTAAACGGTTAAATACCGACTACATGGACTATATGAAAACCTCAATAAACTAGTAATATTTGGTGGGTTAAGTAAGCATGATGTGGTTTCATGTAGACGACTTGGCTTATATAGCTGTTACTGCAATGTTCCTGTTGACGACCCACAAAGTGTACTATTTCGAAAAACGATTGACATATTACTTATAACTAGGCAGCGTTGCTGCACCGTCATGGATACTATTCTTATCCAATTGGAAGAGTGAGAATGAGAAGTGAGCAATCTGCTTTGTCGAACATAATAGTTCCTTCCCTTTAATTTGGTCGGGAGAGTATGGTGGAATTACCATTAGTGATTAGGCAGATTGCCTAGGCAAACTGTATCAGATGACTGAAAGTCGTTTAATAGGATGCAGCGGTGAACATACAGAAGGTTATAACAAAATCATTGTGTTTTCGGAAGCAGACTGTACGTGCCGATTCAATCAAGTTTGACAGACTGAAACCAGTGGGGAGTGCCTTTCGATTTTTCGCTTTACCCAAGTTCCACAAAAACAACATATCCCTATGACCTACCTTAGATATGTGCAGTCTCCCTATTAACTAACTGTGAAGTGTTTTTTCTTCTTTTCCTTGAAGGTAGAGGGTATTATTTCCCGCATAAGTTCCGTCAAGTCCGTACTCCATGAGAGCATCAGGTTGCGATTGTTTCTGCTGCTAGAGATTCTCCAAGTGTGTCCAGTTTAACTATAAACACGTTATTTGGTTCCTTGTCCAACACAGAAATCGAAAGGACTTTCCAGCATTTGGCTGCTTTACATGAGAGGTGGCAGACTGTGGGTGTCTTACGTGCTGTTTGCTTCTTCAAAGTCGAACACAGTCCACTTCGTTAATACTGAAGGAGAATTCCGCGCGTAGCGCCGGACTCATTTCGCACCTCAATATTGTGCGAACCAGTAGTAAACCTTCGTGCATAAGCCTGTAGCTTTGGGAAAGCATATCAAGGAAGTCTAGTCTCTCTTCGTAACTCTTTCTCTTCATTTCAACCATAATTCTGATGACTGTCTTTCACATCTCCCTTTTGTGCAGAGGTAGGCCGTCGCTCCATTATACTATAACGTGTCCAGCGTGTGCAGCACACAAAGTGGTCAGCGTTCCTAATACAAACCCATCGAAGGACCGTTTGACTGCTCCCAGTACACCAAGGACTGATACGCAAGTCTTATCTGTAATGTCCTCCGTCTTAGGTGATGTCGAGACAACAATATGCAGGTCACGTTCACGTCCTGCTTGCCTCAATAACCATCCACCCATGTGGTAGACACCCACTACATTCGTCTTCCCGACGTGCATGTACGCGCATTTTTGAGAGTTCGCCAGCAGAGCCCATTTGAAAGCCCACCCGATTAAGTGGGCAAGCGCTCTTCTGTAGGTTCCATGGCGCGCCAAGCCTTGATGTCATCAATGTATACCAAGCATGGTAATTCAGTGATTCTGCGGAGATCATTGATAAAAATCACAAACAGCAATAGGTTCAAAACTCAACTCTGAAGAACTCTAGTAGATACCACCGGCCAAGAGAAGTCAGTCCTATCTACCATAACCGAACAGCTGCAATTACGAGGAAATGCTTTATCCATTTCAAAATAAGGCAGGTGACGACGAATTCTGTGAACTTGCTTAATAAACTTCCATGTCAAAAGCTTTGTTAAGGTTCACGCAAATGACGTCTTTCGGCGTCCCGCTAACTTTAGCCACAACCTAACACTCTTTGGCTAGCAGTAGGTCGATCAGACTGAATTGACGTTGACGGAACCCATGCTGGTAAAGATGTGACAACTCGCTTGCCTCCAGGTACTTCCTCAGCCTCTTCTCCAGTAAACGCTGCATGACCTTCACAACCAGAAAGGTAAGGCTAGCTGGTCGATAGCCTTCTAGAAGCTTTCGGCTGCCACCCTTATACATGGGTCGAACAGCGCCCCCTTCCACTCTGTAGGAATGAGCTCTTGTTGCCAAAACCTGTTGAAAAATCGCGCCAGTGGGGCTACAACAACATCCATAAACACTGACAATTGTTAACCATCTGAACCGGGTGATACCTGGAAGTTGAAATTCCTCGGCTGCTCCGCAACCCTTCTTTCTATATTCTTCTTTGCATTGAAGATTGAGTTCTCAGAAGCACATGAAGCATAGGGGTGTGTCTCGGATGAGTACACTGTAGCATAATGGTTAGCCAGGGCCTTTGCTTTCAGCTGTGCAGTTTCTACTTTTTTAGCCTCGCCGACGAGTGTGCGGATGCTTATTCTTGCTGTTGTCCGTCTTCGCAAGGAAGCACACAACGTTTTGGATGCAGTCACTGCCTCGGCTGTGAGGCGATTCTCATACATTCTACGTTACGTAATCTTCAACCGGCTACACTGGTTGCGAATACCTCTGTGGGGCTCGTATGCACATTCGCTTGTCCAAAGTAGTCTTCACTGCATTGTCATAGACAGGTTCTTGGCTGCCAATCAGACCGTGGTGGCCGTTGACAATGAGGCCCTGGAAACTGAATTGGAGCAATTGTCTTAACCAGTACCTGCACCTGCTCTTTCCTACCCCACTGACTGTCAACGGTTGGATCATCTTCACTTATCCAGCCAACGGAGTTTGCTTTTTGTTTTACCTCGGCGAGCAGTTTTTGCCAGACATTCCGACCCACTATTAACCATACCTCCCTAGTACTGGGCTGTTCCAAATAGGTAGAGGGGACTTCATGACCACTACTGCTTAGTGATGGAAATGATTCAGACGGCCGATGTTTGTATCCCTTGGACTGAATACCAGATTACGTACGAGTGATTGGCCAACTACGCAGCTCATAACCCTGCACACGTGCTGGTGCAAATGGAGGTCCAATAAAACTACCAGTATTTCTCCTATGCAGGCATCCGTGAGCTGCCGAAAGCTCTTAAGTTCCCGGTCAGTCTACGGCGCGTTAACTTTGCTAATGACGACACAGTGACCATCAGCGGCGTAACGTTGAAGATCCGTCAGTAGCGAGTCCGGTTGCGATCCAGATGGCCTGTACATAACACTCACCGCCTCATGACTTCCAGTGGATAATCTTATTCCGCATCGCTAACTCTCACAACAGCCGTCCGAGCCGGCAATCGCCACAATGACTGTGGCCAGAATATCCCCTCGTATAAGCATGAAAACTCCATTTCCACCCCGCTTGCAAGATCTGTCAGAGAGGAAGAGATGGTATCTAGGAATAGCTAATTCACTGTCAGAGTCAGAGTCTTTGAGCCACGTTTCCGTCAGTGCCACTAGCATCAGCTGATTTTGACAAACCTAGTGTTCCAACACCTCCGCTGGTTCAGCACATTCCGAACACTGATATACCCTATCACTCCAAACAATCTGTTTACAGTCGCGCCCACAAAGCCACCCGGTATTTGGAATCTCACTGTGATTAATCCTACAGTGCAAGGTTTAGCGGAGCCGAAATAACTTTCAGCCTCCGGCTAATAAGCTGAAAATCTTGAGTGAACATACCGTGTTCATCTTTGGCAGTACTTTATCCCAGTTCTCCTGGGACCGTCGCTAGACGTTACCTATCCAGTGAGTAGAGATCACATAGGATACCAACACTGTCCTCACAATCGATACGTGCGATGAAGGACTGTTGTGGCGAATTCCGCAGACACAAGCACTACCTTCAACGATCAGGGGCAAGCTTCCGGACTTTCCAGGTATCGGCCCAGTCTCAATAAAGCTTTTACAGTTACAATTGCTGGAAGATCCTTCTCATCTTTAGTGAACGCGCTCTCCAAAGCCGACAGGAGTTTGACAAGGTCATGATTTAATCGCTCCTGCGGTTTGTCATCACACGACTCAAGAACACTAACCACTATAGTACAACTCTCCCTTGATGTTAACTTACGCATTGAAGCCGTCAGTGTTGACTTAGTTGTCGCTGCCTCTGCGGTCACGAACAAGTGGGAGGTTATTATCAGAAATCTGAGGCACTTCTTGATTTCCCTTGCTCGGTCTTTCGACCTGCACTACAGCAGCAGCAACCCAGGCAAATTTTGGCTCATTGGTATCACCGGCAGTGGAAATTTTTGTATTCAGTTTTCTCCGCATGTAGCTCTTCTTCACGGAAGTGCAGTGTGCATTCGGAGGCCTCCATATAACAGCGACATCGTTCTCAGGCAGTGACTGTTGCAAGCGATCCAACCTGGCACCAACGAGGCAGCACATGAGACAGCAAAACTTGATCCAATCTGGACGACTCCTCTCGAGACAGTTTTATTGCACAACACTTACTGAAGCACAAGTACGATGGGGTCGTCTGTTACAAACATCGCACTGTGAAGCTTGAGCGCGTTTCCCCTTGGGTTTCTTGCACATGGAACATGGCAAGTGCTCGTCTAAACGACTGCAAGTCATTTTTTGGATAACCTTGGGAGGATGTGTGCCATTAGTCAGTGGAATGGCGAATTCACAAAATGCGTTGAGGGGGGAGTACAAGTTAATTTAAGTCTCAAAATATGATAAACCTTCCTCAAAATGTGGAAAGTCTTCACCACGTAGGAGAATACAGTCTACGCGCCAAGGTGACCTTGAAGTGGCCAGCAGAATTATGAAAGCCAGTAAGGAGAGTTCAACAGATCTAAACATCCAGTCGAATTTGTTGATATTACCCACGGTAGATGAAATCTTTAAAGAAAAGGTTTTCACTTGATGCTAAATCTTCATTTGGGAATATCCGGCTCAGGCGGACAATTGAGCTTTCGGATGATAATATGAAAGGCACTTACGTGTGTCATGTTGAATGTATTGACCACGCGTTTGTCAACAATCTAAACTCCAGTCATCGGGAAAGTTACCACAAGCTGTCGACCATTGTATCTAAGAGAAATCCACGTTTAACACTGTTTTGTATGCCTTGGTAGTTAACTGTCACCTATCTCCACCCTACCGCATACAACCGGAAGTTGAGGCCCACCCCTTTGGTAAAGAACTTGATATTGTATAGTTAGAAATGATAAGTAATTCGCCTAATGTCAGCAGTTTCCTTAGACTGTCCGCATGACCAATGACCCAACGAACTTGAAACATTTATATTCTTTCAGTAAGTTGAACAAAACGGTTAGAAGATAAACACTCTTAGATGCTACCATTTCCTATTGAGTTGTCCGTACCGAGTGAATGTTAGGAAAATTTTCAATTTAACGTATGCAATACGAACGAGCATCAAAGGTATTCACGAGAGAGATCTGAAAAATACTCATTTCAGATTAGGTCCAATGCAGTCTAAGGTTCAAATAACGTTGCTTTTGTACATCTGGTTAACCTCTGCACAAACTGGTGAGATGGTTGGTCAAGATTTTACAGCTAACCGGTCAAAATTTTGGCGAATATAGTATCAAAGACTGGGTGGAGCATGCGAATGAATTAGATGGCCCGCTATCCAAAGTAAGCAAACGTGTTCTGTGCATATTCGATCTATCTACCAACTGCCTACTGTGAGAAACGCAGCACCTTGTGTGAACTAACTGTTGTGGATAATATCCACTTCTTCATTTGGACAAAATATCTAAAATTTTGCCTTTACGGAAACCGTCTGTTTCACTTTCCAAAGTACACCATACAGACAAATTGACGGTAATGATGGGTAGTCCACTAGGCCCACGCCTCAATAACATTTTAATGATCATGGTAGATTTGATATGACTACACAACCGTCATACCACAAACGTTATGTAGACCACACCTTGTTCATTTTCAAAAACTGGGGATCATTAAAACAGCTTTTCCCGCGGCCTAACGTCGTCCTTCCGAATCTCACAGTAACGCGTGTAGCAGAGACTGGTGAAAGACTGTTATACCTTGATATATTCACCACGCGAACGACTGACAGACAGATAAGACGTGGAATTTATAGACAACCAGCGTGGTCTGGACAGTATGTGTGTTTCACCAGTTTCACACCGGTGAAGTGTAGGCTGGTTGTGGTCAAAAGATTTTTTACTGGTGCACGCCGCATCTGCTCCTCTGACTGCGTTGAACAGGAACTAGAAATGAGACTCTGGGGAGCAAGGCGTGTCCCAGAAGATTTGTTTGATGTCACAACGAATCTAGACCCAAAAACAGTAAGAGTGCTTAGGTCCCCAAGGAATTATCGTATAGTGAGTTGCGCTTGAAAGGTGATATCGCGATGTCGTGGACAACCCAACGAATTGTCGCCTCGTTAAAACGGACTTACAAAGTCATCGCTACCAGGTGTTGCTCGTTTACTTTCCGTTGCATTCATACGAACCCTGTCTAAGCATTGTCGGTCCATTGGTATTCCTTTCGAAGGAATTCGTACTGTAGTGATGTTATGGGGTGCAGCACATATGAACCAGTTGTAGCAACTCACTCAATTCAGAAGCTTTCTCGTCGTTTACTTGGAAAAATCAAAGCCCCTCTAATAGTCATCCTTTTCTCTGACAATGGTCTTATTCCACCTTGATCAACCAAACGTCTCAATATCCCTCCCGATTACCGTCCGGCTTGTGAAGTATTAGCACTGATCCACAATCCAGAATTTTAAATTCGGCTCAGTACAATCTACAGCCGTGCTGTATGTACCAATGTTATGTCGTCTTGTGCCACAACATCATCTCTGTGTACCGTCACATTATCAAGTTACTTTGCCAGACGAAACATCAGGCGTCAAAACGTGGGCGGTGCTCCGGACAGGTCAAATGCATGCGCTTGAAATGACACTGTTTTTCGTCCACTGTTAGTATGGTTTTGTCACCATCCCTTGGTTTACTTGCCATCTGCCATTGTCTGGAACGTAACTCCAGGTCTGTGACCACTTTCCTTGCTGGAACTTATCAAAAACATCAGTGACGGCCAATACTGGGTCAGCTATGCTTAGCCTCACCTAGTACAAATATCTAAAATTTCCGTTTAGATTTACTTGTCAGGATAAAAGCTTAGCTGCACAGGCTGTAAACATCTTTGGTAATTGCTTGATACAAACTGATCCTTGTTTGCCTTTTCACTTCCTTTTTGTTATGATCTGGAATTCTGCGGGGAAGCAGTTGTTGGCATTTCATGAGCAATCTGATCGCAGAAGCTGTTCGGATCGTTATCATCAGTGCACATTTTGGCGTATGCCATGTTCGTGGACTGAAGCATGGGACTGTAAAGTCAAGAGTCTTGGGCATACGTGTTTGGTTGACGTCGTTATTTTGATGACTGTCAGGGAACCGTGCTTATTAGGCTGTTGCTAGAGTTGCAAGTCCACCACGAAGTCTGTCGCAGTTAGAAGATTAACTCTACGGATCGCCTGCCTAGTTTCGGCAGACATAATAAAACGATACTGCACGATTCGGCTGTCGATAAGCAACTCACGTTTTATTGCACCGTCAGCTGGCAGATAATGGTCTATAACTGCTCAAACAAACATCGATATAGGTTTTATGGTTTGTTTCCTTATACCAGCAGTGAATTTAATAGCCGCCACTGCGTCGATCAATCCTCGTTCTATATTTCCGGCAACCTTCATAAATATATGTACGACCCCTTTCCGCCATTAGATGTTCTGCCCAATAAACTGAGAAAGCATTGAACGATCTGTATTTAAATATTTAAACCATAGGTTTCATAACCCTCGTTAACAATGTCTCATTTTAATAAAGATTCAGCAGTTTGTTTGTGGTTCTTCCGTGAAGCTGTTATCAGCGCAGCTACAACGTCAGCAAGCTGCTTCATTATTTTCCACATTTCTCCTGGCGTATGCTTGTCTGTAGGGATTTTCGCGTTTACCTGGGTCACGGACTAGACACCCAACCCCACACCACTTCCGTGTGATTATCTAGGTTCGTCCGTCGGGTTCCGTTGACAATGCGGACTTGGTCGTTAACAGTCACCAGAATATCGTCAATAAACATTATCATGAACAACTGCCGCATGGACTCTTGATCCAGTGTGAGTAGGGCTCAGTCCAAAAATTCCTGAGGGTTCTTGTCCAAACCGAGTAAACTTGAGCCACCAAACCGCCCCTTGGCAGTTGACCAATCCGTGTAACATAGCCACCAGCGCCTCCTTCGCAGCGGCCCAATCCATTTTCACAAGTTCTCTTCCCGGCGTACCTGGCAGTAGTTTCGCTCTGCTCCTCACCAGTTTCCTACCGACAGTCGAGGACTTTCATGAAACCTCAAACTTCTACAACGCCCTACGGCAGCCGCCAGACAACCTTTATTTTGGGCGGTGATTACAAAAGGCGCTAGGATAAAAAAAATTTTCGCCTAACCTTCGTTATGAGCCCCGCGAAACTGCACATCTACGAAGTTAATTATTATCATGCACGGCTGAGATTTTTTGCATCCGGTAGCAGGTTTGAACAGGTAGTCATTTTGTTACAGTGCAAGCACCTTTTTCCAATGGCTGTTTTAATGTCCTGGTCTGTTTGGTGCTAAGATCTACCAATTAGTTTCCACACATTCGACCTGTGTCACACAACTCGCCAATAACAGAAGGCAAATGACCAGAATTCAAGCCAAAAGGCTAACTTGTATCTGCAAATAAAACCCAGCACCTATCAAAATTTACCAGAATTCACCTTCTGACTTCTTCTACTTAATGACAATTTTATTTCGTCTGACGATGAAACTTTTGAAGTCTGAATTCCAACCTGATGAACAATTGAACACCAAACTCATTAACCAAAGCTGTCAACTACACCAATATTCTTGACAATCAAAACTGTAATCAGCTTTCAACACACACAGTTACGATGTCATTGGTTCATTTTTGCCTTTTTTTATTTAATAAAAATATTCGGAATAAATTATTCATAACAACCTTAAACAGGGGCTTTTGAAGTTGTTGAACTATTACGTAAACTAGTGAAGCTATTAGATACGTACATGGATGGATCAGTGTGAGGTGAATAGAATCAGACAACGTTTTTGAAACAAACGAATTGCATAATTTACAGCGCTGAAAATAAATAGATCCCAGTTTATTGAAACAAAACAGAAAAACATCGCTAGACAAATGATTTGTGCAATTGGAACAGCCGTGAACTACCGTCAAGTGGACCGGCTAATCGACAGGAGATCAGTACAGCTAAGTGGAAAGGACGCAGTTATGTACTAAACGGAAAAATGGAATACCGGGGCTGAAACTGAGTTTAGACGTGCCAAATGAAGAGTGAGTTGTTACTTTTGTTAAAAACTGTCTCCACGTAGAATTACCGTTAAACCACTACACAAATTGGAAACTAGGAAGGGTTTGTTTTTGCTTCTATAACGCAGAGGTGCGTTTTCTGTAATGAACATATCGCTTGTATAAATCCAGAATTAAAGTGGGGGTAGAGTTGCACCTAGGAAGACATTGTAATTCTAGATGACTGAGGAAGACATCTGACCATTTGAGCATATGCATTAAGAACGACGCAAAAAGTGCTCTTTTGATAGAAACACTAGTCGCAGTTCCCTTTAGAATAGTTTATCGCACCACCATTACGGGTAGCTCACAAAATAGGTGCCTTCAGCATACATGTTGTTCATCTTTCACTGCTTCTACATGGTCAGCCGCGTACCATTACAAGCATAGTGTAAACAACAGACTGATTACTGCGCATATCGAGTAGAAACTGCTATATTGGGTGTACACCTCACAATAGCGATCCATCCCCCAGATTATCCATACACAGTCGAATAAACTGAACCACCGTGTTTTTGGAGCTATCAGAAATTAAGTCAGGTGTCAAGTTGTAATACTGATCAGAGGAGACTTGCAAACAGTTGGCATAATTGAAAAACAACCTGTCCTTATAATTACCAAATTGGGTATCACCCAATGACATAACGTCATTACCGGGTAGCAGTAGCCGAATCGAAAAAGCATTCAGCATACGGAAGCAAAATAAAGTTAACATCTCTAGAAAGACGGAACACTGAAAACGGAGGTTAGAAACGTGTATATGCATTGAAGTTGATTTCTATGCAAAGGGACGGGCGCTGCAGTCCTGGCAATACAAGGTGAAAATTCATCCACGCAAAACGGTCATTGCATTTGCTTTGAACTTTCACTTATCTTGTAACTGGTGTCTGGAAACAGAAAACCACTTTAGACATGTGTCTTTTGCAATTATGGCAAATGGAAATAGTGCATCTAGTTAAGCGTACCGAGTCACTAATGGGTATATGACGTGCGCATTTGACGACGAATGGGAAAATTTTGTCAAAACCCAGATACACTCAGATGTGATACAACTGGTTACATATGAGTCAGTTGCAAACCTGATGGATGACCGCAACCAATAATTTGGAAAACTAAATGAACAATCATTGAAACAAACGACCAAAAGAGTGTGAGCTTGTCGATGTTCTCCATGTCGTCAGGTGAAAAGGTATACATGCACGAGTTATATTGTATGAAGGCTGACCTCAACAAAGACCCCAGTCCAAGCACTTCCAATAAGTGAAAACGGTGCTTTTCCAGTGTCGGGCTTAATAGCAATGAAAACATCATATAACTTTGGTACGTTCTAGAACGTTCAACTACAATAAACAGCGACCGACACAAATTAATTGAGGCCATCATTACCTAGTTGATTAGCATGCCAAATGATATGGACCAGTCGATCTTTGGCTTTACACTTCCCGAGTACAGACTCGTCCTAACAGACCTCAACGGATTATGGTATGCCAAACTGCATGGAACATCATTTGCAACATCGTGACGGAAAGGAGCCGTACAACATGCAGAGTGAACGGTAGAATGTATAAAAATGTGTAACAGAACTTCACTACTTCTCGTTAACGGCTTACATGATTTTATATTGAAGAAAGGAGAAAGAATCCTCCACTACTGTCACAGAAGTAGCATGCCTGAACGTGACATGCGTTCCAGCAAGTTAACTAGGGAGCCATTTCGAGAGCTCATAAATTTTCCATTTGGGATCACTCATCCACCAATTTTACTGCTTAGTTTGTCCCCTTTTGAATAAAGCTATTCACACTTCAACTTTATGGAGCTACACTTCTTTTTTAAAAGTCACACTTTGCCACTTATCATGTGTGCTTTCTCCCATAAAACGATGGATAATTGTTGTGAAAGCTATCTGTCAGGCATCAATTTTAAGTCTTCAAATATGCACTTTCGACTTCAGACCACAATAAATGGCAGGATGAATTTGAGTAGAGGTCCATCTTTTAAGACAGACCCGATACTCCAGCTCGTCGGTAGATGCACATGCGCTTAGTAACTGATTGTTACAGCGGTCAGCTATCAGCGCCTAAAGCTGAATGGGAAAAGAAAGCTGCATTCAGATCGGTGGGCTGAATTCTGAAGTTGCCTAGAAGTTAAACGCAAGAAAGTGTGGGAAAACTGTTGTAAAAACTTCATTGTCGACTAGATTCAAACCAGCGATGGAAACGCCCAATCACCATAATCATGAAAAGGCAGGTGTATATCAATGGCTCACATTGCTGATTAACTAACACAAAACTATGAGGAGAAAAGAAATTTCTGTGTAGCAAGACAGAAGGAAGAAGAACGGGTGGGGAAGAGACCTAATTATGGAAAATCGCCTCGTCTATATTCAAACCTTCAATAACAAGGTGCATAGACCTTGAAAACAAACATCCGAGCTGTAAGTGAAAGTCAGGCGTCATCAGCAAGACGGCTTTCTCACGGCTTTTACTGTCCCACATCATTAAGTGTATTCACTTCACAAACAACTCTGCCAAACAATGACAAAATTTACGCCACTGAGCTCGGTTGGCCGGGATCTTACCTGAAGTCTTCATTCGCCGGCTATGTGGGTCACGAGGTCCCCAGCCTGAAAGGCGTACCTGACATGTAGTAGCCAATCCTTCGGTGAACGACTTCATATTTTACGCCAAGTCATCATCTACCCAACTCGCATCTTACGCCAGTCGGCTGCAGTGTCTGCTAAGAGAGCTCGATGTGGTAAAGGGCAAGCAGTTATCCCTAATGCATGAGCAAATGTAAGGAATGAACAAAAGAGTTCATTTGGCAATCACTAACAGATACCCGCCTTCTAAACTCCTGGTTGCCTACTGACTGGTGCCACCCAACACGAACGATCGAAAGCAAACATCGGTGGCCAAATACTCAAAGACAGTTCATATCTTCTACCCTGAGCGGCCATGTTTCGATGCCATAAAGTAAAACAACCCCTATTATCGCCTTAAACACGTGACTCTCAAGATTCAGAGATGCCCAAGATTGGCGAATATTGCCGAAATATTTGGTAGAACGCAAAATAGCATCTAGCATTGTTGTGGTACTTAAAAAGTCGTCAACCAGCAACATGTTGTCGTCAACATAATCAAGATCAGTCAGACTTCCACTAGATAGGAGGTCCACGCCTGCATATTGTGAGTGTCGGAGATTGTCTTCCATTATTTCTCCTATGACGTGATTAAACAAAAATAGTGAAAATGGACGGCCTTGAAGTACGTCGCCCTTGATGATTGAACTGTTAATCAGTTCACTGTAAACCCTCAACTGTGCTGAATTATTGGGATAAAGCGCCGACAACATGTTCACATAAGTGACCAGTGCATCCCTGTGTCTGAGCCACCCTAAAAGTGTGCATCGATCAACCGAATCAAACGCACCTTTATAGTTGACAAATACGATACCTGTTAGCCGACGGTGTACATGGCGCTGTTTCAGAATATGGCGAAGAGTAAAAAATTGGTCAATACATCCACGCTCAGGGCGAAACCCTGCCTGTTCTTCCCAAATGTTTGTTTCTCAAGCTACAGAGTATAATGGATGCCAGAACATACGCAAACACAACGAAAAGATTCTGGAAAGTTTTGTGTCTTGAGTTGGCCTTGATATAACCTCTCAAGCGGACTGCACACTGTCTACTGTTAACCGGACTCCAACCTGCCAGTACGGTTGCGGCAGTTGTTCTGAGGACTATACCTACTCCAAACCTGACCGATAGCTACCGCCGTTGAGTTACCCGAAGTGTATAACTAGTATTGGGTAGTCAGTGATGGTGCTGTTAGTTCCACATGTTGATTACTGTCCAGGATTTTAGTCTCTGAAATGCAGCGGACACTGACATTCAACGAATTTAGCGTTCGTGCAAGAGCCGCTTGTTGACCCATTTGTTTTAGAGTGCAGACGTCGAAAGGGCCTACAGTAATTTGCTTTCTAGGCTTGAGGAAGGGACGAGGGAGGCTTGAAGGTTAATGGTAAGAGATGTGACTTACGGACACAGTGTTACTATGGTTAGCTACATGTGTTGTGGGTCCTGCAGGGTAATCACCAGAAATGGGTTTCAGGAAGGACCTGAGAGTGAAGTTCAACAGAATAGTGGGGGAGAATTCGGCAGTAGTATGTTTTCGCTTATCCACCCTTATGTATGCAGCAGACAGGGTGGCTTGGTTTACACTGCTATACGGCCGATGCAGGATGGAAGTAACAGTGTTGTGGGTATTCCTGGTAGTGTGTGGGCTGAGATACTGTCAAGGCGCCGAGACTTAGATAGGACAGCGATTTGGATACACAACCAAAGCCTTTAGATTAAAAGCCTGCATCGCAAGGCAGCAGGTGGGTGGCAGTATAGTATTGCGGATACTTTTTCCTGAAAAAGATGCCACCCTTTTGCAATGTCCAACCTGGAGGTCCAGGAGACTGTGGTTTGTCTGACCCCTACTTATTAGCCTACCTGGTGTGAATGATTCTGTCGCTGTGATGGTCAAACCGCTCATTGAGACGCGCAAGCCGTCACACCGCGTCAGGGTCCAGTCTCGTTGTGGCAGCAAGCTCTCTATAAAGTGAGTAACAAGATCACACCAGGAAAATTTAACACTGGGATGCAATCACACACGCATTCACCCGTCCCCTATGGACATTCTTAAATGATGATAGTGACTAACCGTATCAAAAGGATTTCTCTGACGATTCGTGTTGAACTAAGCACAAATGTGAAAATTCTGACCTCCCGAAATGGGTTCGTAGCCTATCTGGTGGAGTACTTCTTTCGTTTGGCCGAAGTCAAGCATTCTGGTATTTGCGCCATCTCCATGGTTATCAACGGTTTTGACTAAATGAAACATTATAAGCTCAATCTGACGTAAACTGAACCTAATAAATGTGTTAAATGAAAAATCTTAAACAAGATTTTAAAACTGGTGTCCTTCACGGCAAAACGCTCTAAACAAAGTGGTTTCTCAAAGAAGATATATTTGATGTGGAATAACATTCTTACTTGGGCCTACTGCTTTGAATCGGGATATATATTCATATATATATATATGAATTTGCGTATATTTTTATATCACACAAGTATAATTACAGCACAGCATCTCATGACGGCGACGGTGATATGAAATTTCAATCTGTCTGCTTTAATTAATGCTCTAAACCTGAACAATGCATCACTTCGTATAGATACACTTGCGTCGCCCGAGAGCTGTTCGTGCGAAGCAATTGTGTAGTTATTTTTGAAGCTACGGTACATTTATTTAACCCGTAGGGGATGCAAACGTTATTCTGATTAAACTGTCTTAAAAATTCACGTAGTACAACCACATTACATTCCAGTGTATACACACTGCTTGAGTAAATCACAGGATTAAATTAATGATAAGTAGAACTTCTTTACATGCACAACAATTTGGTCACGTTGTAAATACTTTGAGTGTTTACCCGGTTATTAAGTGTTTGGTTTATATTTTGAACTGCTTCTCGCAACATTATCCAGGTCTTTAAGCATCAATCATGTCTATTTTGCTTTTAAATTCTGGTGCAGACTTTCAGCGATCTCATGACGAAGACTACAACCATTTGGACAAATCTCTCACAGCCTGGGTTAAAATATTAGAAAAACATTTCTGGCCATTCTTCTTTTATCTGTTGCAAACAGTTGTGCCTTGGGGGTGATCGTTTTGTAGCTTAATATATTGACTAATTTTTTATAAGATAACAACATATAAACTTCTATACGAAACCGTCCCTCTCTGTCTTGATTACATGTTCGCCTCATGAGAAAGAGTGATTCCTTTTCTGCGAACATAAGTTTATGACACCAATAACAGTTGGGTTGAATCTTATTGCATACAGTGTTTCTAGTGTAGATGAGTTGTCGGAGATTTTCGGTTCATAAAGTTGAACAATATCCACAGACGAACTTCTAATTTAGAAGATTCTGTCAGATCTTGTGAGTTCGAGATAAAAAGTAATATCTTTCATTTAAAGCATTTCATTCCCAATTCGATGCTGTTTTCCACAATTTTTAAGAAATACCTATAGGCTAGCAGGTAGAGTTTTATGGTAACAAACAGAATGTCAAGTAATACCAAGTTGCTACAAAGATGAAGAACTAAAGTGTGTACATAATTATTTGATCAACCCAAGGGAAAGTATTACTTGCAATTTTTTCATACTATCAAATGGTTTTGATCACAAACGGTTAGTGTTTATTGAATATTTCAATGTTTATTCCTTTTATTAGTCAGGATAACACGAGATCAATAACTCAGTGACCGAATTTTCAGAAAAACATGTTGTTTAATCTTCACTGTAGAGCAGGAAGTGTGATATTGAAACGGAACGTAAGGACTGTGAAGCTCTCACCTCACTATTAGCCGGAAACACGGTCATAGCTTTCAGAGTATCGCTCAACAACACACGCTTTCGATGCCGTATATTAGGCATGTACAAATTATATGATATTACAATCATGCCAGCTAATGCACCATTAGCAGAGTTGACCTTTTCCGGATAAATAGGTTAGTGAACTTAAGTCGTCATCGAACTGACAGGTCATTTTGACTGTAGAGTTGTAATCAGTATGATCAAGAAAAACTTCAGAATATGTGATACAGTATTTTCTCATACAGCTGATTCACATGGAAAACTGGAAATGGTCTTTATTTTAACTAGATACTATGTATCCTGTTATTCGCAAGCTGAAATCGATCAGCAATTTTTTTATTTCTTAAGTAGAGTCGAGAATTGTATTACTTTATAAAACGTAGCTCATAATTGTCGTCTAGAATCTTAGCTCGTTTAAATTTGGACATAGTTAATGTTCATTAAGTATTGTCAGTCTCAAAAGAAGGTCCTCAAAAGGTTGCGCCTCATAATGACCTATTGAGTGAAACCTTTTTATTGTCCTACTTTTTCTTGGAACTACTTTACGCAGGCTGAAGTATTCAACATGAGTTTACTCGCCGTACATATGCTACACTCCATTCATACGACCAACATATTCGCATTTGTACTAATGACAATTAGATTAGCAGGTTTGATAACTGCGAAAAATCTTGACTCTGCCTGGATTCAAACCAATGACAGAAACAGTGTATCCAAAGGTGTAAGCGCTTTACTAGCTGAGATACGAAACCAAGTTAGGGATTCACAAGTTTCACATTTTAGACTGAATTACCTACTGTGTCATTTGAGGTCCACCAAGTTAACTGGAAAATTGTCTGTCCAGGTAGGACTTCTTACTCAGCTCATGCTGAAATCCACCAAAGCCACAGAGGGATATTAAAATTGTATTGTTGATTAGTAGTTTGATAGATTTTTCAGGTTAAAAGAAATGCACGTGCAAAAAATGTGAGAAGTTTGACAGAGTTCGAGCTAAGGATCTTTCTCAGGACACTTGCCTCCGTTTGCGGCGTAATAGAACTTTTAGTTAAAACTTAAGCACAGTTTTTGATTGTTAAGAAAGACGTTGGCTTTGTACGCAGGTCGGTTCGTTGATTTAAATATTCGGCCTCTCGCAAAGTCCGGCGCTAACCCGATTTGCCTCTATTGAACGGACTGTTGTTCATGCTCGACCAATAATCAGGCTGTTGTCGATATGCAAGTTTCCTTTGGTATATCAACCCTAGGTTTACTGTTGGGTTCTATCAACCACTGAGGAGTATTCCTGCTTGCAAATACCGCTCTGATGTATCCTGCAAAATGTTGCTATTGAAAGATATTGTCTGAAACTGATCTTTTGAACGCCGCAGTGAAAGCACTGTTCATCCTCTACAATTTATAGATTCACATCTATTGCACCGAATGTGTCAGTTTGAAAGGTTGGGGCTCTCACCTCATGTACCTGACCTGGTGCCTCCCAGACAATAGCTAATTATGCTGCTTTCCATTCATTATCTACGAGGAATTGCAGCATCTGTCAGTAACTTTGCTGTGAGGCTTTTCTACGAAATACTCTTCAGCATCCACGTCATCCATCTTACTGACTACAAACCGTTACCAAATTCCCTCGGTTTAAAGAGGGGTTTAAAAATGACTTGGTATATTGGCTACCACTGTAGAAAAAACCACTACATAACTTCAACTTGCCTATCAGATATATATTCACGGCTGCTACTGAACACGTGAATGCTCCTTCCTGGTTGACTGATAATCAGATCACAGATCTAGAACAGACTGTGGCTGAAGTAGTGTTAACTGAATCTACTGTCAAACAAACCTTCACAAAGATAATTCTAACATTCCCAGTTTCTTTCTCAATGGTTGCTGATAACGCACCAGGATCAAACATCACATAAAGTGCTGTCCTTCAGCTGCACACACTGACTTAGTAGCGGATATGTAACACAAATGGAGCACTTCCGGTGGTGACGTTCCTCGCCTTCCGCTACAGTTTGTTCGCCAGACGCCATTCAAATGTAAGTACAGGCTAGCAGTATTAGTTAGTTAACAGCTGGAACTATCGGCACTGTCCTGTTTTGCATGCACAGTGACGTCTAAAACGCTACCAAAACAGCTGCTCCTTTAGTGGCACTTCTTGATCACTCTGTAGTCCAGAGTTCACTTCAGTTTTGCCAAGCATTTTGTCAAGTCAGTGAATATACACTGACTTGATGTATGAACTAAATTCGCTCAACTATTGTTGATTTTCACTGCTGTTATGTGTAACATCTGACAGAAAAATACGAAATAGTACTACCATCTTGCAAAACCGGTCTCCTGAGTTCGGTATTCAAGCCTATATAGTCAAAGCTTGAAGTTCTTCCAGAAAGCAACGGAAGAAAGGTTAAAAGGAATGCAATCTTCCAGACTGATTGCAAACTGTGAGTATCAGCTGATATCCACTTAGTTTGAGATATCTACTGCAGTTTGAAGTTGTACCGTCATCAAACGTGTATGTTCAATGCTAATTAAACAACACTCGAACGACTTAACTCCAGATCTGACTAAGTTCATATTTCACGTTATCGATTCTTAGAGTGTTTTCTGTTCAACCTAGGTGATGACTTATGGCTTTGTACAGCACATAAGCCGGATTGATGAGCATCCGTATTCATCTCATAAAGATCAGGGACAGGGTCGAACTCCAGATCTTGACAAGAGTATACATTATTAATTAGCATTAGCTATACGGAAATTAAAACTAGCGGATTTTTCCCATCTTACTGTAGATTTTTAAGGGTTGTCTTCAGCGCCATTAATTTTTCATACTATTTTTACTATGTAATAGAGCCTAGGTGTAACAGCTTACTCGCATATTCAATAGGCAACATTTATCACCTAATGAGCTCAGATGGAGTACACAACCAGTTTGTTTACTATGTGTTGTGGGGTAATTTACCAAACCACATCAAAGCATGCATAGAGCCTTACGGTAGTTCAAGGGTGTAATTATAGTGAAAAAGTTTATCTGACTACTTATGATGAAGACAACAACTGGCTGAACGTTGAAGTAGCCTGCAAAGCTAATTTTTATGAGATGGGTTAGTAGTTAAGTTCACACTCAAGATAATGAACAATCAATGTCTACTGGAAATGAATAACACCGATTGTTACAAATAAACCTTTGGTGGTCGCGAACCAAACCGGATAACAGGAGGATACCCAACGATATAAAAGCCATTCGTTTCTTCCTCGATATGGATCAGATTAAATGTATACCCAAAGGTGGACCATTTTGCTAACTGTTACTAGTGTTTCTAAATTTCGTCTATCATAAACTCGGCTTGCAATCAGCGTTACTAGGATAGTTCGAGTTGTGCGATCAATTCAACCCTACTGAGTAGTCATCGTAACCTAGGCTGTTGACTGAAACTGACATACCACTGACTATCTCTATACTCGTAACAATAAGTCAAAGTGGGCAGAACATATAAGAGCAGAAGCCTAAACGCCTAGGTCTTTTTAGTCAGACTTGCTGGTTGTGAATATAATGGAATAGATTGCAGTATGCCTAGTTCGTAGACGCCATCGAAAATTAAGCCCCAGTTCAGGAATACAACTGCGTTACCAGTGTCCTCTAAATGAACCGGCACTCGAGCCAAACGTTATTCCTAATGTCCACCATCCGAATTGTTCACTTCTGTGCAAGACTTGTACATCACTGAGATTGATAGTTACATCCGTAACATGTTGATTTTCCTCGCAACCAAAACCAGGATGAACAGTACTTATTGCAACTGCAAAGTCTCTATTGAATGCGATCTGTTTGGTTAGGTTCGCATTAAGCCAAATACATTGGATTGGTATTCGAATGAATGTGACCATTGAATAGCTACACTAGATGACATCACTAACACAGCAGTTGCGTTTAATTAGAAATATCCTGATAGCAGGTAAACTGTTGTGAACGTTTAACTGAGATATGCCGCAGCGCAGTTGACCTGAAGAATGATGTACGCAAATGACCACCTCTTCTACTCTGACCTTCGTCTTACTTACAAATTTGAGCAAGCCCTCCATACAAACAGTTTTGCCCCATCATCTTTCAACCTGATGAAGATAAGTAATGTCCATATCTGTCACGAAGAAATGTGAGCTTACGAGTTATCATTGTGCAGCATTTATGGACAAAATGTATACCATAACAAATGTGCCAGATCATATTAAGTACAACGTCTAGTCAAAACTTGTCCAAAACCTTGAATCTAAACGTTGTAGAGTTAGCGTTGAATATGACAGAACATGTTTACAACGAAGGTTCCTTTTAGCAAAGATAGCCTGAACAATGGCTTTTCAAATTTATCATTTAAGTGAGATAACATTTAACATAATCATTATTTTCAACACACATTAAATGGCTTTTCAACAACGTAGCATTCAAATTGTACGATTGCATGTGCGTCAATCTTGCCTTTAAATAGTGTTGGCTGGTTTTCCGTTGTTTATAAAGTGAATGTAAACTGTCAGACAATTTTGACAGGATCAATATCAGGAAAGGATCCATGACTTCTACGAATTGCCAATATCGTTCGATTAATATACCTTGAAATAACGATTTATTTCACGCGTGAACTGCTGCACTTTATAAATATCTACCTAGAGAAACCAGTTAGTTGGTCGAATGCCCTACGTTCACTGTGATTGAAATCCATACGTATCAAATGATAGATCGGCAATTGGCAGACCACCTTTCTTTGCCCTAGCTGATTTTTCGCCACTACGGTAAAGAGATGACTTACCGATACAACGGAAAACTGTCTAACTGAAAGTGTACCGTCTACAATTAGCTGTTTTTAAACAAGCGCCGGATGCATGTGACACAGATTACCGTGCGTCGCACTTGTGTTTATCTCTTTACCACAGTAACGGGTGATACATTAATAACGGAGTGATTAACATATCTGCATGTTTTGTTAAGTAAAAAGATTTCTGAATCAATATAAAGTAACACTTTTGGAAAAACAAACAGAGATTGATATAAACATTTAATTGCTAGGACTTTCAAAACCGATAAAACATGGCAAGAGGAAACCGGTCGCCAAAACGCATCCGAATTTGCACATACGATTATCATCACAAGTTTCAGCATTCACTCAAACCCGTGGATTCTACGATTCAGGCTGCCGTTAATCCACGAAGTTGCAGAGTACTGGAGAGGCTATAATATATAAAGAGAAATATTGTCAGAGCAACACGACTAGAAAGACTAACATGTTCAAATTAAGTCGACCATCCTAAAAGTACAAAAAGAAACAGGTTTCTGATACAATAAAGTCACACTTATGAAACAACTGGAACCGTCGCATTTTGATAGATCATATTATCAGCAACATCATAATTCTGGCGTGAATATATCAATAATTTGCTTCCATTTGTATGTTTGACACAGTTGACTTCATTCGACCTGTTACTTATTTTGTACGTTTTGTTATTGCAACAATGATCCATATAACTGCTATGTAATTGATCTGAAGATGAATAACCAAAAATGAGCTCCATTGCCGCACTGTGATTCCGGTGCATACTGTGGGGATTTTCAACCATTATATAGAAAAGTGTAGAAACCAAGAAGCTATGTAAGTAAAGTAAAATGGGAGGGTAGGGAGCCTTGAGAATGCAATTTAAGCATTGACTGTAGCGAACTGTCATGTCTAAAAGCCCTTCAAAGCAGTGGTTTGGATGGTTATCAAATCCCCAACTTAGAAGACAGTATCTACCGGCCACAGTCAACAGGGTTGCTAAAGCTTCCACATCCCTTCACCACGAGATCACATCAAATATTCCGTTATTACGATAATTTAATGTGAAGGTGTTGTGACCGCAAAAGACGCTTGGTTTGCAAATCCGTTCGTTGCTCGAACTTCCGTATAGGTCGTGTTAAACACGGGACCACAATCAGGTACACTCATTTGCACGGCTGATGTGCATTCGCACACATTAGGTAGCAGTACCTTGTCATTCGCTCTGGTGACACATCCCCATAGCGCGTACACACTATTCCGACAGTCGTTTCTGGTCTGTAGTCTTCATGGCGTTATTACCGAAGTCGCTTGCGACTAGTATATTACACACAGACGAAACTACCTGAATGTAACCACAATTGTTCCAACATCTTATTTCACCTTCAAAAACGCAAAACACGAATGTGTAGTACAATTTCTTGGTCACCGGGAATACCCTCAACGTTACTGAAGGTTGACAGTGTCAATTTAACAGACAACCTCAAATAGACTCGCCCCACACTCTATCGAACAAGCGGATCGCATCCGCACTTCTGTTGTAACTGCGTAGAATACAAAGTCTGGGCTTCTGACCACTACGTGCAATCGTCTATGTCAACGACGCAAGGTGAATCATTACTCATCTGCAAATTGGTTCGACTCCACACATCTTATTGATCAACCCAGTTTTCCATTTCTAACTGTCTTCCTAAAAAGGTGTACACAAGAGAAGCCGGAACACAACCATATGCACCAGGACTAGGGCTGGCAAAATTTTAGAAAGTTCACTGACTGTGAGACCGAAGGTAAAGAATTTCTTCTAAGGTGTCTACAGTATTCGTTAACCTTCTGTTCTAATGGATATTCCATATAGACTGCTCCCACGTGCATTTTTTAATTAACCTGCTTCTCTGTTTGTGTTATTCCAGAAAGCACAGTGTTTCTTCCCAACTTAAACGTATTTTGTGCATAACATCTTCGGTGTCCTACGAATCAAACCCGATTGCAATTTGTTACCTTCGTCGCCGAACAAAGTCGAAAATGTAACGGAACTGAATGTGAGTTGTTTACACTTCGCCGATGGCAACATCGTGTGGGTTAATTCACTTTATATGTAGACATTGAGCCCAACATACCGATATGATTCGATTGTTAACGGAAAATTTAACGACCGATCATTTAAATTCATAATCCAGCGCTGGATGTTTCTGACATTGTGTCCATACGTGTAAGTTTCATAAAGTTACTCTGTAAACATGACAAAGCAATCAAGAAACCGTTTACTTTGAACGGGATTTAAACCATCAATAGATTAAGGCAAGTAACTTATCAGGCTGTATTTTCATTCATGTCTGAGATTTTCAGTATGTTCTTAGGCTCTTACAGTGGAGGGCCTAATCTCTGCTTTTGAGCTCTTGTTTCTGTACCGGTCGGTGAAAAATTGCGTCGGACAATTTATGGGTTCAGGATTACTTGTGGTTTTTGGCCATGATTGCACAATTTATAGATAAACTCGAACTGTTTGACATTATTGTCTCTAGTACTCTTTCGTATGCTGACACGAGCAGCTTCGTGTCGCCAAGGTAACGGTTGATACGCTTTTGGTGCTGAATGTTCATGACTTTACATTCATTAACATTGAATGGTAAGTTATTTTCTACGGGCCACTGATTTAAACAGTTCAGATCGTCTGGTAAATTCATCACATCTTCCGAGTACTCTGAAAATCGTCATAGCTTGTGTCATTGGCGTCGAGGAACATCGGCGATTTGACTTTACTGGGTAGGTCAAGGATGAACGTCGATTGGGTGTCCGGTTTAAATCCATCTGTTGGAGCTAACTCACACACATTTCATTGGATCGAACCAACTTCTCTTCTTACTATGCTCACATCCAAAACAATTGTTCGACCATTGTTGTCTGACTTCTTGGCGAGTGTAATACTGTTATGGGCTGAGTAGAAAGCTGCCCTAACTCTGTTCATGTTAGAATTCTCGATGATGACGTAAAAAAAGTTCAACATAGCGTTCGTGAAACTAAAATTGTCCAATGTTCACACTCTATTGGTTGGTCTCCAGTTTGCTCATGAAAACGTCAGCTCACTGGGGACCTAAAAGAGAAGATGGCTCAGTGCAACGAAAGTTATGCAAGAAACAAATTTTGAGGGGCCAGTACAGTAACCTTGAGAGTTTCGTTCTGCCAGGTCAAAAGCGAAACTTCATACGGCGTCTGACGGATAGGGCGTTAAAGATCTGCACCCGTGACACTTTACAAGATGAGCTAGACTTTCTACTAGAAGTGTTCATACAGAATGACTACCCGATGCGTTTCATTCAAAAGGCGATGCACGCGGTGGAGTCAAAGTTTGTCACCTTCTGTGAATAAGAAACCTGCGTTTATCAGTCTTCCTTTCAAGGGTGATCCCATGACCGAAGCCATATCAAGAAAGCTCAAAACGTCAGTCGAAACAGCCTACTTTGCCGCTCAACTGTGCGTTAGTTTCCGTTCAACACCCGCTATCATGTCACAACTCAAAGACAAACTTCCATGTTCTACAACCAGCTGTTGTGTGTACTCATTTGTTTGCTCGTGTCGAGCATCATGCATTGATCGTACTACAAGGCGACTGTCTGACAGAATGCGTGAACATCTTCCCGCGTGGTTGAATAGTGGTGTGGTTGAAACGGTTTCAAGTGCGATTTGACTGACTCTACTCATTCTGCCAGTAAAAAAAGACGCTTTCCAGGTTGTTTGCCGAGTGCCAAGGAATCGGTCGAAGATGGTGCGATTCCGAAGTTCAGTCGTTGCCGAGGCCATTAGTATCCGATTACGAAACCCTGACGTCTGCACTCAGAAGTTCGTGCGGATACATAATCTCCCCTGGCCCACAACCAATCAAGCCCACGATTTGGAGCAGTGATTGCGTAACTGATAACAGACATGCCATCCATAACTTCTATTGACCGTTTTTCTGACTCACCCTAGTTATTGTTTTCATACTTATTGTACTGTAATCAGCCTAATTATCAAACACAGAAAACTAGTATTGTTCGATAATCTGTCGTCCTCATGACTTCACTGTTCCAGCTGAAATATGTATGTAAACTTCGTCAGTGTAAAGTACCCGACATATTCACTCATAACTATCATTCTGCTTTATTGTACACGTTGAACAACATAGGTTTGATTTCACGTTATAAATATATTACGTCAGAACAGTTCACGTTTTATAAGTTGCCGATCATTCTGTTCCGAGTAGTTTCGGTTATTAATAGAGTATCTCGATGGCATTTTAAACTGCCCTCGATTAAGGTAACACACCATGTCTCAATTTAAGCATAATGTTGGTTGTTCTTAGGCTAAACAATAATTTAATCCCGCCCAGTCTGACAACACCAAAATCGTCCCATGTGACTGAACTTTCGATGCTGCCTAGCTTGTGTGAAGTGTCAGCATTGAGCCATATATCGTTTTAAGTACGTTCATCCAAGCCAATCAATAAGTAGAACAGCCACAAGTGGTCCAGCTGAAAATGTTTTCACATACGGTCCCGTGCAGCAGGTGACTAACTGGAGGCTTCTCTTTAAAGTCACTCAGCGGTACACTTCGGTTGATATAGGAGTAGTAAGTGAAGCACATAGGAAATATATATGTTTTTGAAGCGAGGTCTCACTTCAAGCACTTTTTTATACTGGTTGAAACTGACGTCATCTGAAAGTTTACCAAATGATGTAGCACGGACAGCTGGGGGCTTTAAACAATAAGTGTATGCGTGAGTTGTTGTAATGTAATCAAGGGTTTGTTGGAGGTAAACTGAACTCCGCTCACATTTCATCACTACTGTTTTATTAAGTTTCTTTATAAAGGAAGTAATGATCATAAAGTTCATTCTTGCTCAAAGTCAATGGCAATGCCAATCCTTCATACAACTGGCAGTTTGGAGCTGGACACTGTTGCAATGAAACGACCATGTTGATCACCGCTGAACCAACCTCACATTAAGTGCAACCGAAATGTAGTCTACGAAAGCCCGGCTAAATTCACTCTTGAATACTGCTCACTGTGTTCGATCGCCTAGAGAGTAGATGCAATAAATAACTCAACTACAATAATTGATTCCATAAGTAGGAAATCTCAGACAAGCTGTAGTTACACAAATCATCAAATTTGGTCTACAAAGTATCGTGCGAGGATATGCAATTCGTTCTGACAGTCTATAGAATAGGAATGCTGAGAACGTTGAGTCACAAAGCCTAAACGTATTGTATGACAGATAGACCGGGAGAACAAGAGGGGACTGTTCAGTTAACACTTTTGGTTGACAACTATTCTAGTCCGTGGATATTTAAAGTACGAAAAAAGTAATGGAACGGTTTGTTCAAATACAATTCAAAGATGATCAGTTGACCACCAGCCTGTGTCACAAACTAAAATCCATCTGAGACTCACTTATCCAGTAGTTCATTTACTCACTTCGTCAGATGACAGATGGTTTGCTCTTCATCGCCGTTTTACACACTCAACCGATCACCCAAAATGACTAAAATGTTGCCACTAAATTACGCGATGGAAGATGTTCCCATCATTTTCGTAACATGCGCTAACAAACTATCCAGATATCTGAGCAGAACATTATATTTTTTGCATTACTGAAGATGATGGTGCTCTAAAGATCGCTTCAGGTATATATGAATGTGTGTGAGCTAATCGTCAAACGCATTCCATTTACATGTGATATTTTAAGCATGGTAGTTGTTTGAAAAGTTACTACGCTCTTTCTGTGCGATTTCTAACTTACTACGACATTTCCAACCGAAGTTGTATTTGAAAGAGGGTAATGTGTGGTTTTGTTATCCCTTCTGAGCAAAATTTGCTGTTATTTCGATTAGTTTACTACTTGGTGTAATGCGGATTATTGGATCACAGAGTTAGTAAACGTCGTCGCTGTTGAACTGCATACAGCGCCACCCACGAAAAGGTCAGCATCAACTTTTCTGATGTCATGAATACTACATCCTGTGCGGTATGGTTCAACCTACCATTCATGTATGTCACTTACTGATCTTGATATAAGCTTGAGTGCATCAACCACATCTTCATTCCAAATAGGGCAGAGTACGTTTGCCAAGCCATCATTGGCGACGCTCACAATGTACGTGCCAATACAATTAAACGTCACACCTGAAGGTGAGAGTTGCGAAGCCTCTCCTTCACTATGAAAAAATTATTTCGCTCGTAATAAAACCTAGGCTTCGTACTAATCCCGGCATGGAGGTAAATCGAAAATTGATTTTATAACACCTTTTCTTCACGTATACTGCCTTAAGGAACCGACTGCAGATGAGGTTGCCTTTAATCTAGAAGTTACTATTTATACTACATGTAAGTTTCTCCTAAGTTGAGACCTGCAAATTTCTGGCTAAGTTCGCTATATCATTTTCAGCAACCTCGCAATGTGAACTACACTACTTGCAATCAATGATTGTCACCGTCCATTTATCGAACAGCACAGCAAGCTTGACCACGTCGCAACAAGACAGCCAACTGTGGTCAACTGAAGTGTCACCTCTTGGCTAGCCTATAAAGATGATTATGTGATGAAGCAGCTCAATCGGAACAACAGTCGGCCGAACATTATACGCGGCTTCTATCAAGAAGGTGTATTCAACCAGCCGAATAACAATCCGTCCGATGGAAATGCCACTTCTTCCGTATACCAAGTTTTACTGTATTTACCAGTTGCAATGTTAACAGGCCACCTGTGTGGGCAGAACGGAATAACAGTTGCCCAACCGGGAAGCTTAGTCCGTTACGACTTGGTTTGAACGTGAGATAGAACAGGCTCCAACAACTGATGTTACCGGACCAGTACATAGCAAGCAGCCAGCACCCTTGATCGGATGGCCTCTTGACATGAGGTCATCATTGGACCTGCTATCAGTTTGCTGAAGCTGTTGCTGTTCCAAAGTGGCAACCACTCCTGTGCTAACAGAAGGACATAAGCGCCAGTCTGAAACTGCCGTCGCAAATGAGAAGTCTCACCGTTCGTGCGCGCATACGTGAGTTTTGTGTGTAAAGTGTTGCACTTCTTTTCAACAACCTTGTTTGACTCTGCTGTATAGATAGCAACACTGCATCATGTATTTGATGAGATGCAGCAAAATTCGCCAGGCAATAAATCATCCAATTTTCTGTTCAGGCTGTTTACAGCCTATCTTATGAAATCTGTTTTTAATTTCTCTAAGATCATGATGCTGGTCTATGAGTTCATGACGGTAGAGTCATTTGATTCACATATTTGAACACTTGTTTGGATTCCTTTTCAAAATGAACAAAACGAACAGTTGATCGCAGATTCACTCACACAGACTGTCCATGTGGCCTTTTACCAAAAGACCTGAATATTCCCGTGACAGAAATTCTTTTTAGGACTGGGAATTGAAATCCAGACACCTCTTATTGAGGCAGCGATGTTGACCACCGTATCAGTGACCTCACACAGGAATTTTCAGTGCAATATGTGTTGTAACCATCCGTTATTGGTTTTCTTAAAAACGGATGAAGTTTTTATTCTGAGACTTACTGTTTGTTAGTCAAGATGTCCAGATTTGCGTATTTCCCATGTTTTGTGGTGCTCTGTCAGTAGGTTTGCTTGTTTAATATGTCACAGTTAAATTTATACACGCGTTTAATATAAAGCCTTGTGTTGGTTAACCTTTCAGTGACCATCAGTTCTACATATGTAGGACAATGAAAGGTGATCATCGCGTTCACCTTCACACGGATCGTCGTGATTTAAAAAATTCAGAAGTTATCATCAAAGTAGAATGTACAAGCTCTCAGTGATCGTGGCTCGCCCGTAATAGTTGTTGTCAAATCACAGATTTCTTTCCACCCGCCACATTTGTATATGGTAGTCCCTGCCAAGTCGGGCGTGGGTTTTCTGTCTTTGAATGGAAATAACATTAATCGTTCACTCTTCTCTGTTGCGCGCTTGATAATCACATCAGTTCAGTAGGCCGCATCCAATGATGGGTAGTCGTCTGGATTGATGCATTTGGAAAGCGAGACTGTAAATATATATTTTTCTTTTCCTTTCATGTTATGAATAACTGTTCTGTTTGCAAACACAAACTGTGCTCATTTTATCACATCGGTTCAAAATTACAGCAAGAATTACCATCTCACTAAATTTATTGATCAATCTCGCCAAGACTCGCTCACTAATTTATGCGAACTCGAAATCATGCCCACCTTTTAATTCATATCAAGCTGATAATCAGCTCTACGGAACCAAAACATCGTTCACTGTCTGACACAAAACATCCTCTTTGTTGGGATCCTGGTACAAACGTTAATTTGAACTCACCTGGTATTTCTGTTCTGCAGTTATTTCTTATTTAGCCCAACTTTCACACAAACCCAGCCTTCTTATTCCCGAATTAACAGTAAAACCAAGTAAGTATAGTGTTTCACCATAGTTGTTTACTTCGATTGTACTCCGAAGCTTTTCTTTGAGTTTGACTGCAATTAACATGACGTTGCAACTCAGGTACATTTAGTCACTTATCCGTTATTTGCCGGAGATAAGAGTAAGTAGAATGAACTGAAGTGAAAAAATAAATCCTGGGATATACATAGCAATACAATGACTTGACTTGAAAAGAAAAGTTTTGATTTTTTTCAACGCACTTTAGTCTGTGGCGAATGCAAAAACATTAACTAAGTGTGCCAAGGTCACACGTTAATAAGTATAACCGTGAAACTCGAGAAGTTATGGAAAGCGGTCATAGTTTGTGACAGTTGATTGATTCAGGTCTATGAGTAATTCAGTAGCTACAAAGTTGGATTTATGCAGAAACTGAGTTGACTAAAGATTAGTGGGAGACTATTGAGTCTTGATGCCCCAAACTAAGTGTTTGTATTGATATATAATGGAGCATGTAGAAGTACACGTAGGAGGATTCAAATGAAGAAGATGGATTTTATCAAGGGGAGTTTTTCAAACAAGTATTTTGCACAACTTGAGATGATCGGAAATAATAAACTTATCAAAATGTCCACCAGAATTGCCACTGGAGCAGAGCAAATGTTTTATGGATCTGGCAAGCAGTAATGTGTGTTAATTATAAACCACGGAAAACAACTTGTGAACAACACATCCAGTTCAGGCGCATACAGACCTTGTTAAATCGATCATTGAAGTGGTATGAAATGGATAGATAAATTAAGCACATTACATAAAATGATTTGTCGGCATCTGGTAAAATATTAATAGCGTGGAATGATTATGCAGTAGTGCCACTCGAAGTAATCCCCCGATATCTGATGGAAAATGGTCGAGGTAAGTGTTCACAAGTTACATGAAGTGGGGAGCATGTATTAGACAGTTTTACGTACTGATTCCTTCGTTGGATCAAAAACTGAACGTTAACAGTTTTGGATGTGGTAAAACAAAAAAACCACGTTGCTTGGACTAACTTACTAACACGGATTCGGAGATCACAGATCCAGAGAACAAAATCTAATTAGATCATCATGCTTTGAACGTGTGCGGCGATAGGAAAATAGACCAGCTTTTCGC
>JTDE01001050.1:125364-169230 GCA_014338405.1 Paragonimus skrjabini miyazakii
AAAAGCAAACCATAGTCTACCTTGGCTGACTCAGTTTAACAAGGTTTGTCATGTTGTTTCGCGTTTCAAATCCTGCCCCATTTCACGTAACCTGACTCTGTGCAACATGCTGTTTGTGGTACTTGTTTCTGCATACCAGCTGAACCGATCGATAAAGCACAGACAGCGATCAGAGATATCTTCCAGTTTGACTTCTCTGAAGGCAAATCAGAACTTCTTGGCTCTCGAGTGAAAAAGTCATATTGGGAAACTTACCAACTGTGAATTTATTTACACCAACCCACACACAGTGTGGGTGCTGCTGACACTGATGATGACCTGGTTAGAGTGCTAAATTACGGGGCCATATTCACTCGGTAATTACTGGAATATACCATACTGAGAACAAACCTCTCTCTCTGTAGACTGTCCAGCGATCCGCTTAGGCAGCAGAGACGCTTATGTAACCCATAGCTTCGTGGTTCTTGGAGGTTTTAACCTTACAATCAAGCGTATGAGTAGCATATATTAGCAACATAATTTACAACTGATACCATGCGCATACTTAGCTCACTGCTCTTTCCGATATCTAATGAATGTTACCAACTCTAGTTTTGATCTACTGCTTGGATTATCGGTTCGGTAGTCGGTTACGGTTTCGCGGTAAATAGGCCGTACAAAAAGGAAGTCAAATGTTACCGAAATCACTTCAGTGAATAACAGAAGGCAGTGGGTTATTTGATGATTGATGCCTCTATACGCAAGGGTACACCAGCGAATGTTGTACAAACTTAATGTAATCTTTTTCAAAAGTGTTGAACAACTTTGAATCATGCGACTTTTGCGTAGGAATGCTAATATTGATGACTTATATTTTGCGAACAGGGTTGGTCGCAAAAATGTCCATTTTGGTGTCAAATGGTGTAAAAGATTAGAAAGTTTCCGTCACGTACTCGAACATACTGGCGTATATTTGCGTCTGGGCAAAAAGTATCATAAAATCATGTATATCGGGAGGTCGTTTCAAATATTTCCATTAGGAAAGTGCGAATGAACGCATATAGGCGAACATATGGTTTCAATAATTCATCTTCAGGCCAGTACGAATATATAAGGAATAAATAGAGTTAGATCGAGATATTGATCAGACTTATTACAGAGAAAATAGGTCACTGGTCAGTCAATTGGCGATGGCTTGATTGATCGGGTACGTCACGCTTGTACATTGATTTGACCGCGCAGGTTGGCCGTCGATCCGATGGATTTGTGGCCATGGTAGACGCAGTGCCTGAACAAACCGTTTATTGATGATATAATACTGGGCTAAGCAATTTGATTCCAATAACCTCAGCAGTACAAAATGTTCGAATCCGGGCAGTTTTTGGTGGGTTGCCTGACGCGCGATAGGTCACTTGGAATGCTTGATCAGTGTTCACTTGGTGCCCGCTTTCAACCAGATGAGCGAGGATAGCATTGTTGACCGATCTTGATTCCCCATGCCCAGCCACTGTGGATCGTGTCCTCCAATTCGTTTTGAATGTTGTCTTGACGCTCAACCAATATAACCTGCTCCCCAGGAAAAAGTGAATCAGTAGATACACATAGATGAGGTCTGAACTGTCGGTCTATCTTTGTTATCAAACCTGAGAATTGGGGATTTGAAGAATTGACTACAGAGTTCAGCTGTGGCATAGGTCCTACTGATTGTGCGGTTGAGCCTATTTGTCAGCTATTCTGCGACACAGTCACCTTTAACCGGCACTCAAATAAACACAGTCTTCTTTTTTATGTCATACACTTCAGATTCAGATGATATTCCAATCCTAATTCTGGCGATAAATCGTTCCGAGTAGCCGTTATCATAAAGTTTGTTCTTTACGAAGTCGAGTTCACTCTTCAAGTTATCCGCTGAACAAATTGTATAAGCTCAATCAGTCACACAGCTCACTAGATTTCTCTTCTGTTTTAGAGGTAGAAACTATGATAGTGTGTGTACCGATCTGTCCGCGTATTCTTGTGATGAATGTTCCGTTGAGTAATTCCGTTTATTCGTCGATGTAAACAACCGTCTGGGAATGTTATCTTGATTCCAGTCTCCTCTTCAAGTGTAAACCCAGCTGACTGGCGGGCTCGATTGAATGTGTCGAGTACTGTGTGCATATTAGTATCCGAACTGGCTACGATAAATATATCATCAACGTAGCGGTGGTGTTGAGTGAACTGGCTGATGGTGGATTGAAGTGCAGTGCGTTCAAACTGTCCTATTAATATATCGGCCAGTAGAGGTCCGGGCGCGGATCTCATAGCTACACCAACTTTCTGTTGATACAGCACAGCGTTGGATAGCCGAGGTACATGGAATGTGCAATGGAGTAGAAGCTCTTTCAATTTCATTGGTGGTAACCCAATATCGATTCCAGTCTCAGACACGTAGTTCCAGACAAGATTGACGATAGTTGAGGCATGGGGAATCAAGATCGGTCAACAATGCTATCCTCGCTCATCTGGTTGAAAGCGGGCACCAAGTGAACACTGATCAAGCATTCCAAGTGACCTATCGCGCGCCAGGCAACCCATCAAAAACTGCCCGGATTCGAACACTTTGTACTGCTGAGGTTATTGGAATCAAATTGCTTAGCCTAGTATTATATCATCAATGAACGGTTTGTTCAGGCACTGCGTCTACCATGGCCACAAATCCATCGGATCGACGGCCAACCTGCGCGGTCAAATCAATGTACCAGCGTGACGTACCCGACCAATCAAGCCATCGTCAATCGACTGACTAGTGACCTATTTTCTCTGTAATAAGTCTGATCAATATCTCGATCTAACTCTATTTACTCCTTATGTAATCTTACTGGCCTGAAGATATATTATCGAATTGTTTTGAGGCTGGAATAACGGAAATTTCTTTTAATAAACTGCATGCGTTAGACTGACAGCCTGAGAAGTGAACGAGGTGCGTCGAGTTGACGGCCACGTGGCCGGGACCGTGTTCTGCTCTATTTGATCTGATTATTCTCCGGGGAAAATATATAGTTCAAACATACAGTGGAGGAGTTTGTATTCAACTGCTCTCACCAGCAATTAGTGTGCCGGTAAACATGCGGTGTTTCATCACGACAGTCATTGTAAATATGTAAAATCTGGATAGTGAGCAAACGAGTTATTGTAGTGTAATGACTATACTATAACTCAGCCCTTAACTCAGTTACGAACTCATAGGTCTTGATATCAAGCGAGTGTACTGCAACGGCCGAATGAACCGATCAATTATTAGAATGAAAAGAGCTAATCAGCAAGCCCAAGGTAATTCGAGTGAGGCACGTCTTCGAAGTGTAAGTAACTGCACGATTAAACATCGCGTCAATATTCTAAAACGAACCGGAAACTATCTTCATTATTACCTCCGAATAGTGCAGTATAAATGTTACCGGTCTAAAATTTTAACACACTGAGAAAACAATTCTTTGATTACCCCTTAATACTGAATATTATAAACACATGTTTGGGATTTGATTGTTATAATCTGAATACGAGTCATATTTGACTGCAGCGTTCGCATTAAGACAGAAATTTTGCCCAGTTTGGTTCTAGATGGTACACAAGACTCGACGTTTATTCTTGTTGGAACTAGCCAGTAGTGCATATACTCACCGAAAACTAGTTACGGTCGTCATAGAGTTAGCCTGTTGCTCATCGTTCCACTGCTCTTCTATTGGCCGGCACCGAACAGTCATTCTTGGCGGGTTAGAGATACTCGTTCGTAAAATATGATAAGGTAAGAACATACTTCACTTACAAACTTAACCGAGAACCATTCTTGAGTCCAGCGAGTTGTTAGAAAGCGCTGACCAAAACTTTTGTTTGATTGCGGAAGCAGTGATCAACGTAAAGGAGTAGAATCAACATTTGACGCTTTATCAAATATCGTCACAACAATCCTTATCTACGCTAAACTGGCCCTCTTTACTCACCCATGCAAAACGCTGGTTTGGTCCACAGAAAACTGGAACTTTGAACGAAACAGGTGAGTCAAACGTTGCGCTGTTAGGCTAAAAGCATAGGCAGAATGAATTCCAACGGTTAGTCCATACAGATCGTTCATGCATGTCAACATTTGTGGGCAGAACATTTGGTTAGGGTTAGATGAGACTCCATATTAGACTCGTACCCGGTATTAAATATGGCACGACCCCCATTTTGAAATAACTACACTCTTATGTACAAGATCGTATGAGTGTCTTTTTCTAACTGCCACGTATTCCTCGTTTAGTCGATGTGTGCACGAAACCACCGTGTTTGATGCGCTTCCACTTAACTGGACACCATGTATCGAACCCTGGAAACTACCGGACAAAAGATGAACGATTTATTCGAGATAACTTTGCTCATGAGAGTTTGAAAGTTTTCTTTATACGACTTATGCGAATTAACCCTTCTCATGGAGTTGTTTTAACCAATCGAGGCTTAACATTCCTGGAATACCTGGCCTTTGTGAACGAGCTTCTTTGCTGATGGTTGTTCATCTTGTGGCTTGGATTACTTATTCTGTGGTGTATGAAGACTTCCTATATACTTCCAGTTGGTCGGATAGCAGCTAATACAGTCGTTGGATCGACATCATTTTGTGCCGTGGAACTGTCAGTGAGTCGCTGATCCTTTAATCTTTGCATGGCCATCTTTCACCCAAATTCATGCGGTAAGGTCGTGATTTACCATTCCAATTCGTATGCTTTACGGAGTCATCAAAGTTTGGTCTCTGACTGTTAGCACACAGAGTTTGATGAATTTGTGCAAAGACGGAGGAAGTGGTTACTGGCTGAATGACCAGTAAACAGGATGGATAGCTTACACAGTTGATTTTGGGAAATTAACAGTGGGAATGACAATAACCTGCTTCACTCACTCGATGAGGAAAGGTATTTATTCAAGATATATGTAAAATAGCCGAATATACAGTCGGAGAACCAAATCATTTTTGCTTTGGGTGCAACCTGGCCAATAAGTGGTAGTTGTTTGGGTTCACTTTTCCATCGAGCAGCATAGCACAGATATAACTGTGAAAGAGTAAGACTTCAATGAAGACCATCCAATAAAATGACGGTACATACATGTTAACTCGTTTACTCTTCTCAGTACCCTGTTTAAAGCATATTCTACTGAACGGCTGCATATTTCGTGTAGGTAGGGAACCCTTTAATACGGCTCCAAACACACTGATTATCTCAGTTCTTCACTGAGTCATATAGTTGACTTACGTAGCTATGAATTATTTAACCCGTTGCAATTGGGAATCCATGTGTTCTATCTCGGAGTACATCATTTCTCAACGGCAAGCTTGATATTCAGTACCAAGCTTATTTTCCGGAATGAATTCACAAGGGTTCTGAGTAGACAATGAACGGGTAGCCCAAAATTTGGATTGAACAAATGATCAAAATGAATGTTTCCTAGGAATGAAGTAAGCGTTGTGATTTATGACGACTGGCTGTTTCTCAAACGTACGAGAGTCCTTGGCAGTTACACGTGAGTTACATTATTCACCGGTATGTAAGGCAATTTAAACGGCAACTTTGTTGGGTAGTGGAAGAATTATAACTGAGTAATCGGGTCTCACGTGATTAAGTTTTCATGCAGAATGAGTTAACGGGTTGGTTAAACTCGCCCGCCTAAATTGTCAGTAGAACTAGGAAGAAAACACCTGAGGCTGTTGAGTATCACGGACGTCAAATGGTTTGATTCTTGTAACCCTGGATTCAAGAACTTAGATGCATTTAGCGAGTGTGCCGAGACTACGGATGAGTCGTCTCAGTAGACGTCTTTATTTGGTCAAAATTTAACTTTGTGTAATTGTTTTCTATTGAAATTATACGCTCGCGCCAGATATATACATTATTCGAGGAGACTCACGTGATTTGAGTAAAGGGTTTCTTATATAGGTTGAACATCACCCACAATTGATCGCAGCTGTCGTATTTCCTTAGACTTCCCCGCAGTCGGCCCCTTTCGAACAGCATAAACACTAGACTCGAGTTTCGCTCTCATTAGAGCTCGTCAGTAGTGTATATCCTTGCCACTGCCGGGAGTAGAACCGCGGTCACGCTGTTCTAGAGGCAACCGTGGTTACCACTGCACCATTGACCAAACGTTAGACACGACCGAATTATCATGTGTGAACGCTCATCCACCTTCGCTTGTGAGTAGTGATCAGCTTGCCGGATCACCTCGAGAGGAGACACAGTTACTGTCTGTTAACTCACGACAATGGCCCCTAGAATAGGACTTCTCTCGACTGGAAATTCTATGGGAATGCGACAGCTGCGATCAATTGAGGGTGGTGTACAATCAAGTCCCCTACTACTCATCAGTAAAGTGTTTCTGCTTGTTGGATTAAGACAATAAACTTGACATGACAATTCAACGAGACAATTCGAACCAATAGACGAATTTGTTTAACCTGCAATTGATCTCTTTCAGACAAATTCATAGGAAGGAACTACACAGACATATGAGATGGTGATTACAAATTAATTGTTTCGATTTTAGATGAAACACTAATCCAAAACGGTGAACGATGAATATTTGATCCTTCCTCTACTCTGAAATAAACAGAACGTATTGGACCTTCCGATAGCTACTTCGCTTTTAAGAACCTCACTTTGATGAAAGCAAAACCAAGAGGCTGATTATGAATTAGCCAACATCGTAACTACTATTGGGTGTTGTAGTTCTAAAATATCCTACCACAGTTACATTATACTTGAGATCGATTTAGACTTCTTAATTAATAAACCTGCAACTAATTGGCTATTGTGTTTGCCAGTAATACTTTGCGTTGGAATCAGAAGTTTTTCAAATAAGGCAAACAGTAGGTATCCGGTTGCGAATATTCAAACCAGTACCACATACGCATTACGGTTTTTGCCTGAACGAAATCAGGTCATAGGTCACGTGTAACAACACAATAAACAGTACCCATATAGAGTAATGTCAACCGTAAATTGCGAGCGAATGAAGACGATCAAGACGAAATTAACATAACGGGTCATAGAAGACTGTTGAAGATCGTGTTTTTGAAAGGAAGAAATGTGAACTATACTTTTGTTTAGGGCACTGTGATCTACTGAAAGGGCCACTCCATTCGACCATCAATACAATTCAGACTGATAAACTGAAGTTCGGCCAAACTAGGCCAGTGAGTGAAGTGTCTATTCACTATTCGACAATTCACTTGGTCTTCATAACTCCGACAGTCACTGAGAGTCAACTTTTGTGGTCGATGAAATGATCACTATGTAAGTACTGCCGTATGGTCGTTGAATGCCAGATGCCGAAAATGTAACTCGTATCATTAAGGACCCACTTGAAATTACAGTGAGATAACTAACTATCTATTGGGTATTCCAAAAGTCGTTTTAGGTTAGACCCCACATTTCCTACGTTAATAGTATCACCATCATGGCAGCCATGAACCAGACCAGAAGGTACTGTGGCTCGAGCCACCGTTCACCCCAAAAGTAACGTAAAATATCCCAGAAGGAAACGCTACTATGAAGGTTGAACATTATTAAAATAAGTCACAGCGGAAGAACTAGAAATGGCATGGATACAGGTACGCCATTGACTGCGACACATCGCCATCTCGGATAGCGTCTCCAAAGAGTGGTTTGAGTGATCACGAGGACCCCAGCCAGGTAGGCAATACCTATCCACTTTGCTCAGTGGAGCAGTCAAGGTCTTCATATTTTGTGACCACATTGTTGCTTGACCACCACGCGGCTTGACCCAACTGTTGGTAACCTCAGCATATAATGCCCGGTATGGTAAACGATTAGAGGACATACGGAGTACGTGACCCAACCATCGTAAGCTGTGCACCGTGAGTAGATGACCAATTGATCGCGCATCCCGAGCGTTCCAGAATAAGCGCCGGCGAACTGCCACATTGCTCACGCGATCAGTCCACTTAATATGGGCCAACTGGCGGAGACAACGATGGTCAAACAAAGCAAGCCTGTTGATATCTTCTTTGTGAACATGCCGCGTTTCCGAACCATAAAGCAAAATGGAAAGCACACAGGCATTATATACCCTTCCTTCGAGCGACAACCGGACGTCTCTTCGGCGCCAAAGATGACGCAATTTGGCAAAGGCAACTCGTGCCTTTTTCATCCTCGCTGATATCTCATCAGCAATATTACAGGCTGACGAGATAGTGCTACCCAAGTATCTGAAACTGTCTACAATCTCAAGCGGATTATCTGCGATGAAGAAAGTAGGAGTAGGAATGCCCCAGTCTTGAAGCAACACTTTGCACTTTGAAGGTGCGAAGCGCATTCTGTGTAAACCAGCCCGGTCATTCACATTGTCCAACATGGTCTGAATGTCTTCGGCAGAGAGGCTAAGTAAGACAGTGCCGTCCGCATACTTCAGATCGGTCAATCTAGCGCCAGGAAGACGCTCAACACCAAGCCCATTGAATTCCAGAAGCGCACCATCCAGAATGTTGTCCATGATAAAATTGAACAAGAAGGAAGAAATCGAACACCCCTGACAAACACAATTAGAAGTGATGAATTCCCAAGACAGTTGTCCATAAACTCTCACCCTGCTTGCAGAGTGAGCATACAGTGATCTCGATAGATTCACATACTTCCCTAGTACTCTCTTACGGACTAGACAGCCCTAGAGAACGTTAAGAGCAACTGACTCGAAAGCACCATTTAGGTACGTTAATATACACACTACATCAGCGTTAGAATCAAACAAATGTCTCGTAATGCACGATACTATTCTGAGGTGGTGGAGGAGGAGGAGGAGGACAAAGCTGACCATCGGTCAGATAGTGATCAGAACATCCATGTTTTGTAGGTCTCACTCTTTGTGTCACAAAAGTATACTATTTTAGAACGAAAACTAGCTAGGAAATATCCAATATGGATACAGCTGGTGAGTGTTCATGACCTACGCAGAAACTCTTATGGAATTGCGCTGTTTGTCGTTTGTCAATAAACTCACCACAGCTCATGAGTGCTTCCGGTTCTTTCCCTGCGGCGATTTTCAGTATTCATGTTTTCTGTCGGATGTTTTATTACACAGCTACAATCTAAACTTAAAAATATCTGCAAACGTCTGAGCACAAGTAGATGTTATTCTCAGAACGCACTATAAATGCGTCTGTCATTTTCCGTGTTAATCAGTTATGCTAATCAGAGTTATCTTAATGTCTTGTTGATCATGAAATGTAATTTACCTCATACACCACACTGATTATTTTATTGTCGGCCAACATTTTGGAAGCAAGTTATAAGAAACAACAGCCAATAAATTTTTATTACGAAAAAATAAACAGTAATGACGCCAACCACACTTTCTACGGAGTCGTCTATGGTGAAAAAAGTCACCTTGGAATATGCATCTCGTTTGCCAAATAAAATCGTGTGAAAACATTTGAAATCCTGAATAAAGGCTGGAAATTTCTAAAGACTGAACGATTAACCATGGAGCTGCAGGTGTAATAATGTATCTGCGATTTTATGTCCGACTTCAGGATAATATGAGAAAGTTAACTAATAAATATGTTTTAATATATTCACACTTCTGTATTAATCTTAAAGAAAAATCTGTCATAGAATCACGTGACAAAGATCGCGCAGACGTTTCAACCTAGGCTATATATACGGCATATTTTGCAGAGACCAGTAAGTCCAGTTATCTAACGAAAAACAATTACCGTAATGCTTGCAAGTAATTCACTCGCACCCACAGAACGAGATCGGCTAACGTTCGCTCAAAAATAACTAATTCTTATCGGTTTGTATTCTGATGAGTAATGAGAATGGAACTGAATGATGATAACCTAGCACACACAGAACACCTGGTTCATGGGCTAAGACCATGCCTCAACGTCGACCTTTATTGCATGAATACCGATGTGCCAAATTTTGTTTCTTAATAACTAAGTTCATCTTAAACAGTTCTACGTAAATTTAAAGTCTAATATTCCATAGGTATACTTTCAGTTTTATAAAGATTTTAAACCATCAAATAGTTGTACAAAAGAGAACGAAGTTTACACTAATGAATAAAATTTAGCTTGAGAAATTTTTTATAAAATCGGCTACAAAATGTTTTCAGTGCAGTAGAAAACATACAGAGAAATGTTAAGGCACATTCATAGGAAAAGAGAGGTTTGAAACTAGCGGTAAAGAAACCAGCTAAACAGACGACAGAGAGCCCGCACTCAACCTGTCATTAACGGTAAGTCGAGAACTCAATTGCCTATTAAAATTGCACTCTTGACCTTTGATTTTATCAGTCTCAGTTAGGTACCGTGAAGCTTGTCTGGTTTCGTCTAAAAGTTATGAAATCTAGTGCCTATTTTTCATCGTTTTCAAAAAGTTTCCAGAGTCATGGATGAAGCGCCGAGGACGAAATCTTTTACTGATATATCATATTTATTCTAAACGATTGTATTAATTTAGTGGGTGTACTGTACCATAGTCAGTTGCACTACAAAAAGTTTTAACAGAATACATGGTAAGTTTGCACATACTTCAACTTGACGACGTCGACACACTAGGACGGTTGTATATGGGTACTTCGAATCCAGATTTGGAAATGTGATGCCCCTACCCGATTTGGTGGAAATAACGTCATAAAAATCAACTGCAAATCTAGTCGACCATGCATGGACTGCAAGCCGCGATCGGGATTTTTCTGGTTGATTTTAAGACATACCAACCCGCATTTCCTCGAGATAGACGGATCCCAATAAAGTGTGATGTCTTTATATCAAGTGGTAGGCGCAATTGTTTTTACAGACACGCTATTGTAACCTCGGTCGCAGCTGAAAACCAACCAGTCACTCACTATTGCACTAGACCAAGTTGTTGTACTCCTGTCTGTAAAATAATATGAATGAGGTAGTGAGAAAACGCAATTCATATGATATTTTCCGGAGTAACATTCCGTACATTCTGATGACACGTGGACGTGTAACTAATCTTAGACATTTCGATAAGGTTCCGTAGGGTGAAAGTTATGGCTTAAGGGATCAGACTGACAGACACGGAAATAAGGAACAAAAATATAGGGATGCTGACTACCATAGCAGCTGAAACCACACCACAGGAGGATTGTTACGTCTGATAGCCAAAGTTTCAGAAAACTAAAGTATGTCTTTCCGGTGGCTATGAAAAATCACACAGTATGCATCACAACGCATCCGGTTTGGATTAAGCGTTTCGCTATCGATGACGTTGGGTGCAGTCCATCGGTCTCTATGTGCGCGCCTGGCGTTTTTAGTTGTGTTTCCAGCCAAATGGATACATGCTTCTTGATTCGAGAAGCTAGCTGTCGATTTGTTCTCCCTATGTAGCGCATACTGTAACTACATGAATATTTGTATAAACAATGGGATATGACAGACGTAGACTGTTTGCTTCTAGCCGAGGAGACTGGTTCGCTGTATTGTACAAAGTTTTACAGCCTTAAAGAATTTGGGTACAGCAGCTTTTAAACGTTTTTTTGTCCTTGTCGATCAGCCGTCACCTAGAAACGGGAGTTCTAATTACACTACCTTCCTTGGTACCGCTGTTTCCTGTATCCTCGGTGATAATGACACTGCTATATTTCTTGATACATTGTAGGGGTACCCGTTGGCCTGCAGCGTATTTATGAGTGTGCTTAATTCTTGTGACAGATTGTCTTTGTGCACAGCCTCCGTGCTCTGTGGAAAGGCTTTCGAACTAGGCTTCTCTTACCTTACACTGGACAGAAGCTTTCGAAAGTTATCTACAAACCTGTCCATGTAGGCTTTCTGTAAATGGATTTTCTCATGGTGTCATCTGATCTTCGGATAACTATAATGTCCAGGAACGGAAGGTGGTTGTTTACCTCGTTCTCTTTATCTAGCTTTAGATTGGGGTGTGCGTGATTTAGTTATAAAACTATTGTGTTCGAATCATGTAAATTCTCAAAAATGGCTAGGAAGTACAGTACTGGCTTCGACAGACTTTCACTTAATGTAGATTCTACCTTAGCCATAGAGAAATCATCTAGAAGTGGACCCTGGGGACTACCCATTGCAACCCCATCCATTTACCGGAAAGTAAACCTCTGGAGGTTAAATTTTACATTATGTGTGCACAAGAGTAATATGGATTTTTGTTCGGAAACTGGAATAGGAAAAGTGACGTTGCTGCTTGCAGTCAAACTGCAAATGTTATCGACCGTGAACTAATGATTTCCCAAACTCCCTTGGATATCAGAACGGGTAGCAGGCTGCCATTTCCGGATGGAAACCGAATATAATTTTTACTCGAGAAATTATAAAATCATTACGACAAAACTGTAGCCATTGTATGACAAACTTCTAAAAACGAATTGCGTGTTACTCGTGCACTTGGGATTAGACGAAAGCAAATCAACGGGGATAACAGCAATAAAAATACGGGAACGTTTTTGACTACAGTTGTAGTCAAGCGATTCCAAACTGTAAGCGCATACTACATAATGAATAAAAGTAGTGGAGGATGGATCACGCTTCTAGTACTCCTGGGTAAGTTGGTGATTGACGTGAACCGATTGCAGTAGTGTTAGTTATCTATACACCTGTGTTCAATCTGTCCACGCTTTTTCAACAAATTACTCCGAACTCCGATGGCTTACATGAACATATTTTTCAACAAAGCATATCGAGTTTCTTCATAAAAATCCGTGAAACTACCTATATTAATTTGTGCCCATAGGCTGGCGACATACCACACAATTATCGCACAATCAGATTCACATTCTAATCTTAGTTCACTGATGGTCACTGATTATCTCGCTGCCGAGTACGTAAGTGATGTGAACACAAGTTATTTATCACAAATTATGTTCCAACATCCATCGAAAAACACTTGGTGCCGATGACTCGTGTACCCACGGCACGCACTAAATTTCACTATCAGCTGTCATCCTTTGACTTGTAACAATGCTTTGAGTAATACCAATCCTTTACAAAACAACACTGCACACCTTAAAAGCCGGTTCAGTTGACCTTTGCTTCAATGAAAGTATTTCTAAACCGGTCCAGTTATTTAACACGCTTGCTGACCATCTGGATACCCACTATCCGTTATTTCTCTTTTAACCCGTAATCTAACTTTAGGGGATGTAAAACATAGAATGAGCCACAAATAAGTAGCCGCATGTACGTTGTATTATCATGATATGGTACAAGAATCTTGGTTCGAGGCTCTGTACAACAAAATTGCCTTAAAAACGATCTACCAGATATACTTAACGATCAAGGCAGGGGAACTAGTCGGTGTCCGCTCCCTGGCCCATGTTCCGAACGTTTGCAAGAGTAATTACAATTAGAAATTTCGGTGTAAGTGTTCATATTTTTTTAAAAATAGAGCTTAACTAACACGGCGAGCGGTTCCATTATTCTCAAACTTAGTTCAGATTATCCACCTAGAAGAATTTCCTTGGACATTTCTTCCAAATTATTCCAGAATGGTCGTTAAAATGCAATGTAGCAAAAACCTTGGTCTGCTATTAGTTATTTAGATATTCGGAGAGAAATTGGTTAGGTTAGACAAATCACTGCAAAAATGCTGACAAGTCGCCATATGAAGAACTGGTTTGGTTAAAACGAGGAATACTAAAAATCTCCCGAAAAATCAGTAGTTTTATAACTCCCTTGGCTAACGGAGTTGATCACGGCCTAGGTTTGTGTGAGTAGGAACAGACTGTCAGTGTTATTTGCGTTCCCATACAAGATGACTGTTGACTATTGCCAGACGTCCACTTAGGCGCTCATTTTGTCTGTGACGACGCTTCTAGAACTTCAAAACAAGGACCTATTATTTTCTTGTGGTTGACTGGACAGTTGCTTGTCATGAATACTTGTATACTAGTCAGTTGCATCTATTCGGATGATATTTTCGACGTCATACTGTACATTCATTACCATTTGCAAGTGTTTCGGCAATCATTTTTCTCTAAATCTGTGAACTACCAATGCTGGCTACAAGTTCCGGTAGTTTGCTGGTATTGCGAACATCTCAGAAGGTACATTTTAATTTGACGGTTTACCTGGTACATTACAATTCTTCTCAGATCACATTCAAGCTTCTGATAATGTCATTTCGGAAGATTTCTACTGATGACAACAAAAATGACGCTTGACCTGTGAAGTTACATATTGCTATGCATCCCATAGTAGGTATGTGAAAATACACACTCACGATCACAAATACTGTTTAGCACGGCTGATATGTACTGATACTTTTGGCAGTAAGCTGGTGATGTTCTACTTGACGACAAGTCTTGCGCAGTCCATATATGCGTTCTCAATAACAGCTTCTAGTTCCCGGTCTTCCTGGAGTTGAGACGTAGGCTTTAGTATTCCCGCATTCTAGTGAGGCTATACTACTCACAAGCGAAACTGTCTATTACATGACAGTATGCGCATTTCAGATTAATCGGCGTGCTGGAGAAGTGGTGGTTAGTTGTAGACAATTTTGGTTTAACATCAAAATAACGTAGTTCAGTGCACAAGTTTAATATTGTTGAGGATAATGCAATCCCCTTTCGCTCACCCTCATTACGCCGGAAAAAAACGCCTCTTGTAGCGACGCATCCACATCATGGATAGATTTGTGATGTAAGCGTACTGATTTCTTCACAAACTGATGAGTAGTAGAGGATTTTGACTATCACATAGATTGAACATCACCCACAATTGATCGCAGCTGTCGCATTCCCATAGACTTCCCCGCAGTCGGCCCCTTTCGAACAGCATAAGCACTGGACTCGAGTTTCGCTCTCATTAGAGCTCGTCAGTATTGCATATCCTCGCCACTGCCAGGACTAGAACCACGGCCGCGCTGTTCATGAGGCAACCGTGTTTACCACTGCGCCATTGACTTCACATTAGGCACCACCGAATTATCATATGTGAACGCTCAACCACTTTCGCTTGTGAGTAATGATCTTCACAACTTACGTGACTGATATTACATGAGTAGACCTCAAAAGTCTGACTAAGTTGGCATTACTACTTACCGTCCCTTGACCCAGTGATTCACTACCCCATCGAATTCCTATAAGTATGCTGCATGTAACCTGATGAAGAAGTGCTGGAAACATAATTGTTTCCTATGGTTTTCTTCTCATGACTAACAAGAAGGCATTCATTGCTCTTAAATTCAATGGCGTTTATTTTAAACGTCTATTGTCAATGGAGCTTGTGAAAGCTGAACTACAATCTTGTGTTTTAAGATAAAACTTTAGTAGCTTTTACATTACTGAACTCGCACTAATCGCACAGTAAGTGCCAATAACCTCGCAATTTAATCGCTTCCGAACAAAACGTAAAATAAGTATTCCTTTAAAGTCGTTCGATGACCCCTCATTCAGAACTGGTTAGTGTGACTGAAATATTCATTGAGTTGAGCAAAGTTTTGTGTACTGGTACCTGATCGAATAACGTATGTTATTTAACCGTTACCTAGCCGGCAACATACACCAGGAAGGTCATCATTTATTAAGCAGTGCAACTATCAGCCGTCATTAAGTTGCTGACGGTAAATATTATCAAACAACAAACTTTTTATAGCATGCTAAACTGTTTATTTACATCACCTCCACAATGGGCGAAATTTACTGGATCGGTCACCGATAAAGCAGTACACATTGTTGCTAGTTCGACTTCTTTCTCTTAATAGATTTCAATGCGTAAAAAACCTATAACGCTGGAGCGGTGGCATAATCTCATGTCAACCAGTTATGGAGATATTTGCGCCGTATAGCTTCGCTAACTCAAAGAAAACTCGGTAATAACTGAGTACACAAACAATCGATCAGATCACGCGCGTACATAAAGTACTGTCACACTTTGGCTGACTGTCGGATTATAGAAATCTGATTCATATAATCATATGTTTGTTTTATTTGGTTTAGTTAATATTGCTATCTGTTCGGTCCAGATATGGGCATAGGACCATGGAACCTTCAGCATTTTGACAGAGTAGAGATTAGGCAAATAGCAGCAGATGCTTCATCTGCCAACAAGCGAAATTTGATCAGCTTTGACTGAATGGTTCGCAAACAAAGTCGGTCAAATTTCGCCTGTTGGCTATCACAGAAGCAACCGCGAATCACCTGCTCTCTTTCCTCTGATGAAATTATCTGTTCATTGTTTATGCATAGGGTAATCAACACGATATACCTATAGTATTTGGTTCTCCTAATGAAATATCGATTCGTTTTCAAATGAATGGTGAGTTATTATCATTCGATAGTGATCAACGGACAAGTGTATGAAAGGATTCTTGTATCTCATATTTAGTTTTGCCTCCATATACCCTGTTAGTCTGTGAACTTTGAACGGCACAGTATCAGGGGTACTTGCTGTCAGCTATAGATAAGTTTATGACAACGAAAGTATGTCATTACAGAACAGCATGATAGTGCTAGAATATGAGTGTCCAAAACGGCAAAATAATTTTGGTACTAGAATAATTCCGGTAACGTTTGGAATTTATAATTAGATAATCCATCATTTATATGTAAATTAAGTCAGTGTGGATTGTTTTTTGCAAAACGCTAAACGAAACTAGAATAGACGCTTCTGGAGTATACTGGAGTGGAGAACTCTTGCAGTCTTGATAGAACATTTTTTTTCTATGCCTCGTTGCTTATCCATCAAGAAATATAGACGGTGCGAATCATCCCATTTATTGACAAGTAGGTAGTGGTTCGATTTGTACAGTCTGAATGCCATTCGAGAACGATCGCAATCCGTTTCTATAGAATTTTTAGTCAGTCGTTATCAGAATGCATTAGACTGGACCAACGCTGCAATTTTGTGTTTGTTGTCGGCATGTTTTCTTGAGATGATGGGAAGGTGAACTCCGTCTCACTTCTTTATGAGACTACTTGTTGATCATTAGGCTGTTATGTTTACATTAAGTACGACCAAATTATAATCTGGGAACAATTCACCACAGTCGCTTGTGTAAAATGGTAGTGTTACGCGACCACCTTGAAAATGACAGTCTTGCTAACACCAATCAATATCCCCAATATTTCGTTACTCAGCTAGCCTAATGAATTGTGCAGCTTCCACTTGACTGTGATATTCTACTCATGGGGTCACCACATAGATTTAAAAGAACAACTGCTACGCCTCATGACAAAGACGATCGAAAAATTGCAGCCTTAATCAAAATGGATTGTTACCACCATTTTATACCTGACCATTTGTTTTTGTCTTTTATGAGCTGTTAGATTTTTGTGCACACACACACTGACTGTTATTCATTCTGTTTAGTTAGTATATTTCGGAGTTGGAGCTTCGAAATCCGCCAGTCAACGAGATCGATTTTAAGACGTCCTCTGAATGTGTTCAACTGCTAACGCCACAAGGATATACACTGCGTTGGCCGGAATGTTTTACACGTCGAAAAAGGGATCAATCGAAAATTGGTCAACCAGAAACGTTAGTCAGCTACCTATTATCCTGAATCAGAACAAGAAAGCAGGAAACTTTCAACTAGATGCAAAAACAAGCTTATCCCTGTTGCTTTGTGAAAGTTTTGGCCCTTTTTGTGTCTTCAGAAAAGGGCTGATTAACACATCCTGCCTAGAGAGATTAATGAAATTAGGTGGTTTTTTAATTTGTTACACATTTCTTACGAGACCGAACTTTTACACACAGTTTTTTACTCACCAACTAATCTGACAACAGGCCTCTTCATACTTGGCAGAGAAATGAACTTCAAAGTTCATTTCTTATATTGAAGTAAAGACTTAGTAGTACGCAGTGTAGGGAGGAGGTTAAGCTGTTAGGAACTATTCTCAGTGAAACTACTTGCTCATCTCTGTGGACGGGACTGTTGAGAGTTCCTAACTCTTACTCATCCCACAATTGAAGTATCTTAGTCATCCTCCTGAACCCCTCTTGTGTGGCACCAAATGTGCACATCCCCCAAAGGGTTACACAAGTATACTCCTGTGTTGCGATGTGACATGACCAGATGGCAGTAGTTTTACTCTACGTTCACCACCCGTCCAACACAATATATTCTCTGATCAAGAGAACAACAGGAACGCACAAACAAATGTCATCCCTTGTTCTAGATAAGCCTTACAATCTATCAGTGTTCTTGTTTTAACACTGTTGAGCTCCAGTAATCTGAAGCGAGCAAGTTGGCTTTTGCACCGGTGACGTTACAGCAGACTTGAATGAGTGATCGAGAATACTCATGAGTGATGTCGACTTTACCCGATTTTCCCATGAGGAGATCATAGCTCTCATAGTAATTTCAGCTATCGATCATTCGACCAAAATTTATCGCTTACTGTTGAAGATGTCACCGAAAATTGCGAACTGCTTTCAATACTTACCCACTGATAACGACCCCCCCCCCCAAGTAATTATTGCAAACCGTTTAATTGAAAGCTGAATCACAGTCTTTGAATGTTTGAACTATTTGTTAACTATGGTTCCACTGATGAGTAGTAGGAGATTTTGCTTCTCATATAAATTGAACAACACCCACAACTGATTGCAGCTGTCGCATTCCCATAGACTTCCAAGTCGGCCCCTTTCAAAAAGAAGCACTAGACTTTAGCTTCATTTTTGTGAAGGCTCTTCAGTAGTGTTTATTTTTGTCACGGCCTGGACTAGAACACCAACCACGGTTTGATAAGGCAATCATGTTGGCCACTGTGCCAATGTCGTGACATTAGGCGCGACTGAATCATCGCATGTGAACACTCAATCATACTGGCTTGTAAATAATGCTCAGATTGCCCGATGATGTTGACAGGAAACACAGTACTCTCCTGTTAAGTCTAATCTGACCCCTTGAATAAGACTTTACTTCAAGCTAAATTCACAGAAATCCTCAAATTGTTGGACTCTAACAAGAGCAAAACCCGACTTTGATGATACTTTTTTAAAGGGGCCGAACGGGAAACCCCAAGAATGCGACAGCCGCAATCAATTATGGGTGATGTTCAATTTATACGAAACAACGTTTCGTATAACGTTTCATATAAATTGAACATCACTCACAATTGATCACAGCTGTCACATTCCCACAGGTTTTCCAGCCGGTCACTAAATAGTTCGATTTTAAATAAGCTTAATTGTTGAGTGAATGTTTTTAGCTCTCTTTTCCTCATTCTTTGTGACCAAAGTGTGCAGAACAATTAGAAATTTCCTTCTATAAATATGTGTCCACTATTTTGGCAGTGAAAGGGCGAATAAAACTGCAAAACAAACTAGGAATTAACAGTTTGTCGTTCTAACCACCAAACCTCTGATTGGCATGTGCTGGTCGCTATGACAACATGAAGCTCAATTCAATTGTCACCTCTATTAATAACCTCAAGTTTCGGGCTACTCAATAATAGTAGCGACGGCCATAATAATTTGTAATATAAACAATACTCCCCCAAAACCACTGAATGAATGAATGAACTAAACGTTCGGCTATCAGGTTGGATAATACTGACTCTCAACTCTTTATTATTCCTACCGGATAAATTTAAACCAGGTTATAACCAATCCAGTTCAATTGTCTGTTTGAAACTGAGCATTGAGACGTATTATGTTACTGTTATTTCTAGCTATTGTAATCATTACCGTATTAAGCTGACACTCAGAAATAGACCCTGTCTACATGGACGAGTAGTGGTTATTTTGATAAGGATTAGAGTCATAACAGGAACTTTCCTATATCGAACCTCATTCACATTTTCTAAAAAAAAACAGCTATTGTTTTTACACTTACCTATGAAGTGCTGATTTTGGAGTGAACGTCAAGAAACACTGGCAAAATAACCCAAAATTTGATTGTTCTGTTTACAATACAGCTGAGGCTGGATGTAAATAAATCTAGGTGGACAGATATTATAACAAAATGAATGGGGTTGAGTAATTTTGGAGCTATGTCAGTAGATTTATGAATAACCAGCAACATTATTTCAACCAAACTGGAACTATTTCTGAGAAGTTCACATGCTCGGATGAGCACGGCTCTTGGGTTAGCAAGAAATTAAATACGGAATAATATGGGTACATAAATGCAACTGAATTATCCAATGCTAGAAACTTGCAAAGCAGTAAAAAGAAAAAGGGAACAATTACTTCTCCGTTATTTACGGACCATAGCAACTTATTTGTTCGGAAGTGGAGAGAGTTTTGTTTATCTGGGAGGAAACGAGTTTTGCTGTCTATTTGTCATTCATGGTTTTGTGAGTATAATTCCCAGACTCAGTACACATGTTTAATCACGTAAAATGTCAAAATACGCAAACAAACTTTAAAAATGAAGCTAAAGGAAAAACAATTGAAACTCACGTGACAGATGCAAGAGTGGTATTCATCTACATGACAGTTTTGTGTGTAGCAATCAGTTAAATATTTGCGAATGTACAGCAATGTGAGCATTCATGATTGAAACCAAAATAGAACCTACTGTTGGTAACCTCTTCAACTTGAGATTATTTTCTCTGATCGACTTAAATAAGAACACATTCACGAACCAGTAGTGCGTCTACTCACCTTAGTTCAGTACACCATTGCGAGCATTTTGGGTGGGTAGAGAAAAAAACTAACAGTGACTTGCCTTTAAGTTCACGAATAAACTAAACGAATTCAAACATGCATATGTTATCATAATTTATAAAATATTATTATACCAGATGTTCATTATTAAGTTTTATTTTGCGTTTCACAATGTAAAACTGTCACGCATGTGCATATACAACCAATATTCAACAACTGTTACCTTCTCTCCTTCTATGTATTAAAAAGTACGATAACCAATCTGTTGAAAACATACTGAGAAAACTTTAACTTTCTACAAAGAAGTCAGTTTGACTTTCGAAATTTTATAAACTATATGCCCTTTGGTTGTGCTATTTCAAATCCAATAGCATATTCCTATAAGATTCCACATATATTAACGACTGTATTTCATTTTCTCATTCACAGATTCATAACGTGACGTTTTTTGAAATGTAACAAAGTCGTACCCGAGCATTACAATGTACATGGCAAGAAACACATCTAACACTGAGAACTTAACAAACACTTTTTACTTGCATACCTGATGTTTTCACATATAAACAGCCAGTTCAACCATGAAGCTGTGCACGTGACCACTGGTCAAAGCCCCTCTGGGGTCTCATGAGACAGTATTTCGATATGGACCCTGACATCAACCCCTTACTCAAAATATTCGTCTTTCTAAGAACAGTCACATACGACCACAATGGTTACTGTGGGCTGAAAGTGTTGTCGACTTGTTCTTGGATTTTAGTAAACAGCTCGTTGAAATGGGAACTCAGTTGATCAGCTAATGAAAAATGATCGAACTTGTGGATTACTGAAATTATAAAGTGTCTACTACACATACATGTATATAATCAAGTCATCAAGTCGATTAAAATGTGTAGCCTTTGAATGAATAACGCATAAAGGTTTTCTAAGTAATGAGCATGCAATAGCTAAATTCCAAAACTATCGACTTTTCTTTTTCGGTAATAGTCAGGCTTTGTATAATCTGTTTTTCTATACTTAATTACACAGTATAAATATTAGGTGTAAGCAGTACCTTCCTGCGGTTTGTGAAAACGTCGATGGGTCTATGTGTTAGTGTACAGGTTGAATCTAAATGACACGTTGGTTGTCGTCTCTCGTAGCCATATACCAAGCTGGTAACTCGATATTATTACGATGATTATGACTGTAAGCTGTCAACGTTAGGGCAATAAATGGGCTGCTTCTCACAATCATGCTGAGAAACGTGTCTCACTGAGATGAGGATGAGTTTAGGTCAAAGCTATCTGAAAGCATAAACTTGCAATGAAATGATGTGGTTGAAGGAGATGCTAACTTGAGTAGGATTGAGCAGCGTCTTGATCAAGTGGCTGCCAGATTTTATGTATAGAGGAAGGCAGGATTTCTCTCATATTTTCAGGGTTTCGATCAAGACAATAGAGCATGAAAATAGGGAATTTGCTCTACATCAAAACGTATGCATTTTAGTGCAGAAAACTTGCAGTGGTGAGAATGGCATGTATAGAGCAGGCAAACAAAACGAATCAGAATGCACGTAATTTCAATAAACTCTTTTATAAAACAGGGGAATTTAAGTGCAGAGCAATTTGCTACTTGAATGCTAGTAGTAAATGCTGTTTACGTGAGCACTGAACGAAATCCCAATGCAATTCCTGAACTTTCTATTGCAACAAAATTTTCAACTACATATCAATAAATTTTCTGACAAATCACAAACAATTAATATCAAAAAATAAAGTCTCTATTCCATATTTTCACTCAGAATCCCTTGATTTGTTTTAATCTACATGGGAAGTTCCGACAAGAAGAACAAAAACTGAAGAGTGTGTATTTGAAAGAAGGACATCAAACAGTAGTGTATGTTTAATTCACGTGACCACTTCTGAAGGTGAAGTGAAAACGAGTAGGGATGGTTCTGGCCTGTTACTATGGAATGCTTTTAGACAAATGATAGAAGCAAAATGTCTAAAATATTTAAGCAAACAGTGACTTCTTCAAACAGAACCAAAGTTAACTTTAATTTCAATTTAAAACGTCTATTTATTGTCTGAAAGTAATCACTTTTAGTCAATCAAATTAGCGAGAGAAAGTGAATTATCGATAACGACATTTTGACTATTCAGTCGTTGTTGGTTGGATCATTTGATTTTGAGTACAGTTTGGATGAATGTGTCATTTCTTTTGATAAAAAACCACTGTTGAGTGTTCATCTCATCGCTATCAACATACGGCTAGGTTTTGAATGGTCATCATAATAACAAATTTTATATCAACACAGAAGATTTTTCCCTTTTAATATACAAGACCCCCTGTACTTGTGTTGAATGCTGAAATTCACTCATAGAAATGAAATAAGCTAAGTGAAGCATATTTTGCTTCATTCCAAATCGGCGACAATTTTTGAAAAGAGAACAGAGAAAAATATTTTGGCAACAACCAGATGAAAAAGACAGTTAAATAAAGGATACACACCACTTCAAACATATTACAATGATATTTGAAATGAACTAACCAATTTTGCAGAACCTTGTTTGAAAGTAAAGTGTTTTTTAAAGACAGTAAAAAAAAATATCCTGTATCTGCTTGACATCAATCCACACGTATTCGTCAATGACAAAAAATTTACATCACAAGACTCTCGTTATTTAGTTCTCACAATTTGTATGTTCACAAATCTCTATCTGCCTCTGAATAGCATTGAGCAAATTTCCAGGTGAATCGCAAATGACCTGAGCGTTTAATTTGGGAACACTTGCGGTCAAAGAATGACATCGACCCAGTGTAACTGTTAGATCATCGTCTCCCACGACCAGTTTTGTGAGCGTAAAATTTATTAAAGTTCTCCGTGATAATTGGTACTGGAATAGCCAATGTCAACACGCCTGCAACTGCACAAACGCTGCCAACAATTTTCCCCAAAGGACCTTTTGGCACTTTGTCTCCGTATCCCACTGTACACATGGTGATCACAGCCCACCAGAATGCGTCTGGAATGCTTTCAATTTGTGAGCCTTTGCGATCGATTTCCACGTAGTAAATTGTACTAGAGAACACAAGGATACACACAATAAATGCAACCAGAAACAAGCTCAGCCCTTCAACGCTTTCTTTGAATGTGAGAACCAATACTTGTAGACCTGAAGAGTGCTTCGTCAATTTGAACACACGGATCAACCGAATGACGCGGAGAAAAGCCAAACTTGCACTGCTTTTTGCACCTTCACAACTGTATGAAATAAGTACATTAGTCAGAGTAATGTAATAGGGTACTATAGCAGCCAGATCAATTAAGTTTTTGATATCTTTGATAAATGATCGGTGACTGGGACAACTGGTGAACCGGATAATCAGTTCAAATGTGAACCAGATCGTGCAAGCTGTCTCAATTATGAAGAAAGGATCAAGAAAATTGGGTGCTTCTTCCGACTTACAGTGCGTGTCCGCGTAGATTGGTAAGGTTTCTACACAAAACAAAATGATTGACACAATGGTGAAGATCACGGAGGCAACAGAAAAACAAAAAGCCAACAACGATGTTTCAGGATATTCGAATAAAAGCCATAGTCGACGTTTCCATGGTTTCTCTGGTAACACAATCACTTCAGGCACGTAGCCTTCGCTCTTTTTATAACTCTCTATCGCATCTGTTTCAATTTCGAAAAATTCAAGCTCACTCAAAAATACATCGTCTGCAACAACCGCTGGTCGCTTCAGTCTACCACCATATTGATAGTAATTAAAAATGGCCTCGAAGCTTGGACGATGTCGATCAAAAAAATATTCGTTTGTATAGGAGTCCCAAAATGGTCTACGTTTTATTGAATTACCCAAAAGTGTTGAAGGATGATTGTCTAATACCGCAATCCAGGTCTCAAACCTCAGCCCACTCACATTTAGGACGACCCGTCGGCAGTCGCAGCATGCATTTCCCGTGAGCACCGATTCCGATTTTCCAAATTCAACTTGTTCCGGTATGTTCAGTTCAGCAAGATCAATCTCAGAAGAATCCCGCTCGGATGTATTCGTTGGGTTCGACTGGTTCAGATATTTTGATTCCCCCAAACTTTGTGTTAAACAACGGTTTTCAAAACGGCTAAGTCTTGCTTGATTCGATCTTAAATTGAGCTGCCTAGCCCGTGCTCCGTATTCGCTCATTTTTCTCCTAATAGACTTCGCAGACGTTCTGCTTCCCTTTTTCCCGACCAACACAGGGACATTGTGTCCGAAATTTTGTACACTTCGTCCACATATGTAGGGTAAGAATGCTTCCATCGGTGTTTTTTCAAGGATTGGTAAATGCACTGAACTACTGTTTGAATTAGACTTGTCTTTGAATTGTACCCTCAACTGATTATTCATCCGTGGAAAGTACATTAGTCGGTTGGACAGTCTTTCTCGTGTGGAGCGACATATGGGCAAGTGTTGAACGGGTGTTAGCAAATTTGACCGAGTCTCGGTTGTCAAGTAGGAAGCGGAAGATGTAGAATCTTGAATAATAGTTGGAGAGATCTGTGCAACCTCAGAGTTCAGTTTCAAACTCGGACACGATCGGTAATTGTTGTGAAAACGATCAGGCATTAGCAGCCTCTCTGAATAATCTGCTTCTGTAGGTTGCGTATAATTAAGTGTCCAAGTGGACTCGCCAAATTTCGGATTTATGTGTGAATTTATCTGGGCAATCGTAGAGCTTCCACAGTTCGAGTTCGTACTGTCGAATGTACAATCCGTGGGTAAAGAGAGTTGTTTACGAGCAAAGCCAGCTAGTTTTGCCTTTTTAGTTAGTTTTGTAGCCACTGAAATGTGTGATGCATGCCGATGGGAACAACGGGGGACGGAGGGCGGACGATACATTGAATGACGCACATATGAAGACTGTTGCTTTGGACATAAAGCTACTTCCGATATGTCTTGAAAACTTACGGTGTTATGAACACGCTGTTTATATGACTCGCTAACATTGCCTGTGGACAAATTACACGAGAATAATTCACTAGCACAGCCTTTGAGTGGTCGCATCAACGACGGTGTGTAAATCATGGTTACCAGCTGCACAATATAAAACCATAAAGCTTCCCAAAGCGTACAGGGTCGTTCAATACAAATGTATGTAGCTCCGATTAGTGGATAGTACTTCCCATTGTTGACTTTAAACGGAGCTGGCCTCCACGATAAGACAAAATTGGGCAAACGTTTCAGTCCAGATTGATTGCATATTTGCATTTAATAAGATAGTGCTGTGTTTGGTCTACTCACAATGTCTCATTATTACAAGTATGAGCATAGAGAACACCATACGGTGTTCTTCTTGAGTGTTATCATTCACTTTTTAAGTGTGGGTAACAAGTTGGTGAAAATCAAATGGCCAGCCCTCAATGCGCATGTCATTAGCCAATAGGAATGCGGAAAGCGTATGCGATTTTGATTGGTTAGATGACCAAAGCTATCAAAACAGATCATACGGAAACCTGTGCCTCATAACATTGCTTCTGTTATACACCGTTAGCTGAAGCGCACCATCCACTGAATCATGATTACCGTTTAGTACTAGTATTGTTGCTCCCTCTCATAAAAGCAGCTATTTAGTTTATATTATCCCAACTGGGTAATTTTTTAACGCAATAACTGTATAATGTTGGATGATTTGCCTTAGTTTAAAGAAATGTGACGTGGAGTTCCACCGGAGCCCAAAATATGATACACGTTGCGCATTCGAAATCAGTCACACGTAATTTTGGTTACGACAGCAGATTCACTAACGGTTGCTTTAATTATTTATGTGTGCAAATCATATTTAATTTAAGGCTGAAGTGCAAGTTATTGCTGGGTTTCGAGAAGATGGGTCGCGATATCAATTGCAAAGTCACGAACTTCATAACAAAGTAGCGAGTCGAAAGAAGCTAAGGAATGCTAGATACAAGTAAACGTGAAGTAAACGACGTGGAAAGAAAATGGTAACTTAATTTCGAAAGTTCAGTAGTACAAGCAAGGGAAAGTTTGATTAAATCGGCCGAAGGTTTATAGAACCTTAACCTACAAAAACTAACAGAAACGTGTTTTAGCTTCTAACAGGGAGTAACTGACTGGCAACAACATGAGTCGAGAGATCAAAAATGTCTTCAATCAAATCCAACGGTTCTGTCATGAAAGCAAGTCTCACCGCCATACAAAACACTTCGGAAGTTACGTCCCCTTGGAAATTTCGTGGCCTTGTCGAACTTTCAGTTGCCACTGCATATGCTCTGTGTTAATTAACCGAAACCGAAAATAAAAACTCATTTGGTTAATAAGGTTGACAATGAACATAGAACAAATTGAGCTTGATGGTTTTGTTAATCAGTTGGAGGTCAACTTATCAAATCTTGGCTCAAAATGAGACTAATCAAACGGTTAAGGGTGAATAGCGGAAAGTGGATCATTACGGACTAGTTATCAAAGTGTCCACTGCCGTAAGTGACGTCACCAATATTCTAGCAGCGGGAGCACTGATTTTCAAACACGGTAAATGGTTGAAATCGTCGGGTGAGGTTGGGCGTCAACCATCACTCTCTTCCATACTTTAGTGCGCTAGAGCTTAATTGGTTAGAGGCTAAGGAGATGTGACAGGAACGCACTTGCGCAAAACAAAATGTTTCTTTCAACGAAGTCACCACTGTTTCCTCTTTCAGTGTACTGATTAATATGTTGTTTCTTGCAGATGAAAGTAAATAAAACCGATGAAATCCAAACAGTATAATTGCAACGCAATGAGCGAGACAAGTTTATATTAATGATACAATTATTACTCGGCTTACTTCAAAACAAGTCTTACGTCCCAACTCGTAAGCGTATTTCTTGATTACGATAACATTTATTGTGTTCACCTTTCCGTCTAGTTATATGAAGCAAGCAATGCAAATCACATAACTCAGTAGTCATCAGGAGGTGTCAGGGAGCATCAAATGATCAAGGCTAACTAGAAAAATAAGGAATTGCTCATCTGCATGTATTAAACATTTAGTCGAATCAAAACATTCGGTCAAACAGGCTGATTGGTTTATGCTGATCCATTGAGTTCGTGAACAATACATTATGCAGGTCAACACTAGCACTGTAAAACTGCAATGGCTATTGCAAACCCTCTAATTTTAACATATTTTTGCAATGCGAGAACTCATGTTAAAACATTGAACCTTACCTAACCGTGTGCTCCTGCCTGGAATTGACATCTTAGTCGCCATCTACGTTAGCATCCAGGCTGCGAAAGTATCGGTTTTTGCATTTTATTGCAACTGAGCTCCGTTTAAATTATCCGCAACGAGTAAGGTCTAGACTAACAGCACAATATTTTATCATCACTAAGAACCAACACAAGAAAAAACAATATACGGAACAAGATTGTATTTTTAAAATTGGCGGTCAGTTAGATTGCCGTTTTTAGAATGTCATTTCCTCATTCTGACTTTTCGGTTAAAAGGTACTTATTTAATAATGTAAGTTCTTAAAATCAGTCGCTAATTCGGGATATTTTGATTCGAAAGCGAAAACTTTGATATATTTTGTGCACTAAATCACCTTTGAGAATCATCTCTCACGCGTTCAAGCGATAGTTAGTTGGACGCTAACTTGGCACGCCTGGAAGAAACACCGTTGGCTGGAAACTAAACAAAGTCTTTAACTGGATGTAGCTTAGATTTACCATCGAAAAGATGTGAGGTGGTTGTCCATGAACAGTCCACCAGCAGTCTTGCTAGCACCGTTCCGACGCACCTCGCCAGACCAGTGCTACGATAATTATCGATGTTTTGCTTGTTTGCCTTACTTAAAACTGAAGGCATCCTTGACACCTCGAAGTGATGTCACCTCTCCTAGATGAAATGAACAAACTGGAGCGAAACACATCCAAAAACTGAACCGTCACACCTCAAACGTTCTCATGACAGCCCAAATTCATCTGCGATGTCTGTTTCGCAGTTGTCCGACAATCTTCTGCACCTCTACCAAATCCGAAGCAAGAGCAGGTGACTTTATGCTAACTTGCAGTAGCAGCCTATTCACGGTCACTCAGTTAATAACAGCAAATCGATTAAGTACGTTACCAAACTGTCTTTGCCACTGTATGTCGGTTCCCTTCACAGCTGCTGCCGTGATCTGTCCCTTGAGGTGTTAACACATAACGTCAGCGTTAGCAAATACGAGGGACGAACAGCGGCTATATATTGGTGAACCATCCTCGTATTGAATGTCTCTAATTGTTTAGCTTACAGGTTTCTTCCAACTCATGACGATCTACAATAGACAGGCATGCAAACATGAATAAACAGCTCAGTCCTGACCAGAATATGGTTCATGCCATATTCAGCTCCGCTCCTCACTCACAAGATTGCATACCTCGCAAATACCGCTATGTCGCATGACCACATAATCAAGCAAATGGTGATGACCACTTCGTGATCGAGCCGAAACAGTTATATCTCCCGCAATCAGCCAGAATCAGTGTTTGTAATAGTTCAGTCCTGAGCAGCAGACAGACGGGATACATGGTCAACGCTCTCACGGATTGCACCAATGCCATAAGGTCTAAGTACTCCCGACCATGTTGTACAGTCTCTCCAGACTTGTGCGTTGAACCCACTCAGGACTAGCTGTCGGTCACTCGTCGATGTACAGTGCATTGTGGCAGACAGCTTAACATAGAATTGACCATTTATATCATCGAAGTGATAAATGGTTATACCACAACCACTAAGAGGTTTGGCAGACTTACTATTATTGAGCTGTAAGTGCATGAACATAATTCAACTGCCAATACCTCGCGGTTCGCCAATGTTTAAAGAATTGATGCAGTCAGCAACTGAGGACTGGACATTGTGCTCCTTAACACCGTCTATCGAGTAACCTACTCCGTAGAGGATGTATTCATCACCCTCTTTCCGACTCTCACCACGGTCTTCAAGCTTCATCTCACTTAGAGATACGATATCAATGTCATATCGGATCAATGCCATCACGATCACAGTTATACAGCTTTCCGTCCGTCCGCTGTTGCATTGATCCCGCTGAATAGACAGATTCCATGTCTCGACGGACAACGCATTGTTTCCATTGGCACGTTTTAGATTGACATGTGAGATTTCAGGTGGTGTCTCTAATTTACCAACTTGGTTTGCGGGGTAAACGTAACGAGTTTTCTTAGAGGATTCCATTCGAAGTCCCTGACTTTGAAACCCGATCCCTTGGGCAGTGAGATATTGGGTTTTTACGAGGACCTCCACCTGAAGCCACTGATTCTAAATCTAAACCTATAGTTCAACAGGATATAGGGTTTTCCTGCAATACCTCAACTGAAGAAAATGGCTCAATAGTCGACTTCACTTAGCAGTGAAGAGGTAACTATTCAGCAAAGTGTGTCAAGCATGAACTAAAAGCTTCCCCAGCTCTCATACACCCTGTTGCGCAGGTGCGTTTAGCTCAAACCACTGGACGACCAGCCGCGCACAACTGTGAACGGTGTTCTCTCAGCTATTCTTATTCGCCTGTTGTGATGGCTATAGAATAGCACACCACTAGATGAGTGACCAATTGATCCGTTCGCATTTGCTAGCTTTAATCCATAGTGGATGTAGGAGTCATACATAATCTTCGTTTGGACAGGAACTGTTGTGATATTTTAGTTCAAAATATAGTTAATGGGGGCAGCTGTAATCGCTCTGCAAACATGCAACGTAAGAACACAAACAGACATGCCAGCAAATCAAAACAAACGCTATTCATCAATAACCACAGGATTCGCGGAATATGAATGTTCGACGATCACGTAGATGCGACTGGCGAAATACACATCAGATTAGCTTGTCACAGTGGCCAAAGCCAGCAGAAGCTCGCGAATAACACTAACCACTTGTGGCTTACGCTGCACCACTTTTAATTGCACTCACATATCATGTATTCAATGTAAACCCGATAAAACAAGACCAGGAAGAATGTGAGTGAGGTCTTTGTTTCCAGCCGACAAGAGTACGTCGATATACTAAAGTGCACAAAGCAATGCACAAGGCTGACCACTCAATGGGCCAGCCGATCAATATCAAAGTTGAGACACACGTATAGTGATCAGGTACGATTTACTGAATAGTCTAAGTAAATACGGACATACCTCACTAAGCTATTAGGGATAAGAAAATTTACAAATGTAACCTAAAAGTTAAGGAAAAATTTGACCAGGTTACGATAATCAAATAAATGAATAAGCAGGTGTTCCTTGTATTCAAAATGACCACAACAATGTTCTAAATTATCAACGTTCAAGAAGTAATGATGTTGTGAAGTTACCGTGACCTCCTGAAGCACGACCAGAGCTGCCATATTGTGGACAGTACGACAGAGCTAAAGATGTTAAAAGATCTGTGTACTATCGTCAGTCGATTACAAAAACAAAGAGAACAGATCGGTATGCACAACTGTGTATTGTGTTACAAAGTGACTTACTTCAAACTGAACAATAGGTACGAAGTGATCCAAAGGTGAAGTTTCGTTAGTTAAAAATGAAGGCAGTACACATACACAAGCGCGGTCCAGATTAGACGCAACAAACATCTTACATCCTGAGAACCGAATCCGGTCTAGTGGAATATGTTTCTTTACAGTTTCAGCTAGTCACCTTTCCTGGTACCTGAAAGGATTGTTAGACACCTTACTGAGGAAACTCATCCCTCGCTCACAGTGTATGCGTCCTAGGTTGGATCCTGTCTATAAGTAAAATTAGTGTAATCAATCTTAATCTTTCAAGCACACGACCTCTTCGGACCAGAATTAATCCAACATGCCTGCGACGTTCATGGCCGCAAGAGACAGTTTTGACACATCGATTAACAGTTTCTGACGGTTACCGTCTATGAGCAATACAGTATTTCGTCACAACTTGCAATCTATGAGTAATCTGATTTACTGTTAATATTTCAGTCTTAGTATTATTTAAGTAGGGTTGAATGTGAGTAGCTGAGCAAATTAACAGACATGATTATGTCTTCTCCAGATTCCCGTAGAATTCATAAGAAGTCAATTTTGCAAACAACTGTTTCCCTAATTCTCATCAGGCTATTACAGGCTATTACAATCACATAGAGTAAGGGCGGGTTATATATGAAAATTATAACGTGTCAAATAGGTCATCAAAAAATCACAGGAGTGCTACGGATCACAGTCTACTGGGGGAGGGTGGGAGTGTTGGTGAATGTATTGGAGTGTTACACATGCCTGTCATTAGACATGCGTTCCAATGAGAGTTTCTCGAATATGTCTTACTTCTTCATGGCGAGTGTCCGATGTACAGATCCTTTGCGCTATGTTCAACAGACAACGTATCAAATTTCTTTTGTATTTCAATGGGACAAAACTGTGAAAATGTGTGTATTGACCCGTCCATGTCTTTTTCCTACGAATCGATCTTTGAATCGTTCCCTCTGATAGACGAAGCAACGAGATATCTAAGAATGAGAGTCTGTTGTGATGTTCTAGCTCTACGGTGAATTTTTTATTCGGATGCGCTTTGTTGAACTGACCTGTGGATCATCGTTTGGAAGAAGACAAAAAATATCATCCACATAGCGCTTGTAGAGCTTGCACTTAGTTACCATGTGATTGAGTTCAGTAGTCTCTAGTTTGGCCATAAATATATCTGTGTGTGGCAGACCTAGAGGTGAACACATTATTACTCCATCTTTCTGCCTGTATAATTCCCAGCGCAAGCGTGAACCACTCGACACTGATGAACGCAGGTCTCATGACAGGCATATGTAACACTCCAACACATTCACCAACACTCCCACCCTCTCCCACTAGACTGTGATCCGTAGCACTCTTGTGATTTTTTGATGATCTATTTGATACGTTATAATTTTCATATATAACTCACACTTATCCTATGTAATTATAATAGCCTGATGAGAATTAGGGAAACGGTTGTTTGCAAAATTGACTTCTTATGATGACATGTGTACAGACAACGGTGAAGACTAGGTTTATGCTGTTAATTAGGGTTCATTAGGGACGCGTTAGGAGCCAGCTAGAAACTAACTCAAAACGGTCATTCCGTTGGTTTGATTGACGAGTCAACTGATTTTAATAATTGTAGATAGAGAAATTACGAGTATAATCTGTTTAAAGTATGGTTACATTCAGAAACTCATGGGTCTCGCTTGTATCAGTTGACGATCAGCAACCAATAGGGTAAACGGTTCGGCTCCTTCGTTCGGCCTTCGTGTTTTCCATGGCCTGTGTAACCAAACGTTTCTGTGTAACTATAAACTCTGATCTACTTATCTTACCACTCTCCAAGTTAGATTTCTGATCACTTCCTAACACGTGAACAGTGATTGCGGGCTCCTGCGTCAGGGTTTGGCAATCAAGTTGTTTTTTGCGATGTTGCCTTAATGTTCTTTCAATCCCATTTATTCGGTCCTTAGGTTATGGTGCGTTTATCTGACTTAGGCCTGAGGGCAACCCTAACATTTTATTTTCCAGAATAAATTACTCAATAGTCTACGGAAAGTTAGTGTGCACTTAGAATGTACGCTGAATTATCCACTATTGTTTACTTTGCTCAGAACCCTGCCGACTGACTCTGCCTTCTCCGCCTTGAATGGAACTACAGCAATGTCTTGACGCTATTCTCAGTACACTGCTTATTCACCTACTAAGAAAGTAGTTGGAATAACTTTTCTCTGTTGTTGTAACCACTGTCCTTGTTTTTGTTAGTTGTTGTTCGTCCGCAACTACACACAGATGTAGAGTTGTAGGAAACATTAGACTAGCAAGTCTAAAATAAACATAATTATCGTGAGTAGACTTAATGGTAAGAATATTACGCAACTCTACGCTTTTACAAAAAATGACGATCTCGAGAATGTGTCCTACATTTTGGAACAGGAAACCTAAAAATGGAAGCTTACTGTTAGTAGATTATAATTACATCATTGATCTACCTTTGATAGCTCTTCAATGGAGGTCTACCAAAGTGAATCAACCCGATCTCGTTTCACATTGTCGCCTACATAACACCACTAAAAGTTCGGTGGGTTTTTTAGTGACTCAACGTTTGTTCTTCAAAACTTTTCATGTGTATATTTGCTAAAACAGCGTAAAGATATTCCAGTTACTATCCAATTGGTGGCTAATCTTCTTCATCATTCCATAGTAGTGTCGAGCAATGGCATTTGTTTTTTTTCTAATGTCACTACCTGGTGTACATAAGCGAATAAGTATTTCACGTTCACCTTAAGAAGTCTTCCGTCTTACTCGAAAGAGATCGATATACTTTCCTGAGCATGGTTATGTGTCCTTGAGAGTAGTACCGATGTTCTCACTAATGCTTGGGAGAATCATTTCAAATACGCTGTACGCTCCTGTAGGAAGGAGTCAGTCCCACCAAAATTAGATCTTTCAAGCATGTCGGCCTTACGTATACTCAACGTTTCATAGAAGAATGACAGTAATATGGATTTTGAATGAATGTCACTTCGTACCCTCTGTCATAATTTGTTACCTTCCGAGTTAATCATTTTACTGTTTACCAGCCTTGCAGTAATCGCTTGATGCACGTTTCACGTAATAACCTCAGTGATCAGTGACATAGTCAGCGAAACAACTTGAGCCAGTGAACGTTGTTCATGGAGCATTGGGACATGGCTCTACTCCTGAGCACCAAGTTACCTGTTGCAGCTGGGTTTGCTCGCTCAGCTTAGTTTGAATCACCCTGTTAGAGAATGAAGCAGTTGAGTGCGTTGATGAGTTTAACATAACTGAACTGTCGCATGGGCAAAATGTGCTAAGCCGACTCGGTTTTAAGGGAGTGGACCATATATATATATATAGTGTGGATTTCAAACGTCACAATAAATCGTTCACTACTCAGGTTTTATCTTTTAATACTTTAAAGAGAGAGAAACAGGGCGAGAGAGCAACATACGGTGCGATATGACCAGAATTCGGTTCCTGATTCGACGATTCGTTTCGCTTCGATGAACCATGATTGAAATTTCATATATTTCAATGTTTGAACTCTATTTCTTAAGGACTATTTTGTCTGAATTCATTCCGTTGAATCGGTTGTCCGGTAAACGGGGACCATTACGGTTATGCCCGAAAAAACCACGATGTGTCCGCTAATTCCGCACACAAGCAGCGTTTCATTCATTTCAGTGCTGCGGTAGATCTTTACTGGGAACGACTTGTTTATGGTTCCTGCTAGCGTAAAATTCTTTGGCTGCCTTGTATCACTCACACCAGGGGATAATAGCTGCACAGTTCCGAATTGTATATAAAATACGGAAATGCCATGTATCATAAACAAATATAAGTCTTGAGGAAACGGATTATCGGTTAGTGAAAGGGAGTAGTGCGAGTCGCATACATGCCGATTATGAAAAGTCATCCTAATTCTGTCTATCAGAACATGCTTGCTCCTACCTTGTATTGTTTTAGGACAACGGGCCTTATAAGGGAGAGTGTTTGCAATTCCTATTTTGACAGGCACCGAATTGGGACGTAGAACCACGTAGTCAGCAATTTCTGCGGTCAAAAACTCCTACTCTGACAGCCGTTCAAAGTAGACTCAGTGAATATCGTGGTTGAATCGGAACCGCCGGTATTTTTTTAGGCTGAATTGCTTTTGCAGGGAAATTAAGAGTTGTTGCTGTTCTATCAGATCGTCCAGATAAATCATTCCTGGGTGACCTGTAACTTGGATAACACCAGATTAAAAGGAGGCTATTCTATGAATAGTTTGACACTTTACGATGCAATCACTAAGAGACTGGGGTATTTCATTACATATGTATAGGTCAGGTTCAAATTTGACATATAGAACGACTTGTGATGAGAAGTGGATGGGCTGTTGCCTCGAATCGGTGTAGGAAATAAAAACAACCTTGTCAGTCCTCTGTCTATCGATCAGTCAACCCCGGGAACGGAATTGTCGTTTAAGACCTGCTGATAGAATCCAGTGATGACGATGCAATGCAGATAATGCGAAGTTAAGGAACGACTGACAAATCTGATTTGATTTACTGCAGGCGGAACATTCAGTGTGGTCTTTACGATAGCAATAGCAGTCGTCCCTGGATTGTTTTGGCAGATGACTGCCGTTTTCCGGAATCGAGACGTCCTAATTCATACATACTGCTTTTTGCTAACGGAGTGGGTAGTGAGTAATCTTGACATTTTCGTGGAATAAACTCGTGTAAATAGCAAATATAATTATTTCATGTTAGGGTGAGTGTTTCATGTGTTCTGGACATAGGGAACAAGCACCACTGGAGTTTTTTTCCCACACCACCTTAAGGTCATTAAAACGACAGAGTTTAACAATTGCGTGTCTATGAAACAAACAAACAATAATGCGAACACATTGATTTGGTTAAGCAATAGCCAGAGATATCCGATAGTTCTGGATTTTCTTTATATTGCTCAAGGCTTAGTTAACCCGGTAGCGTTGATGACCTGCTCTTTTTTAGGCTATGACCAAGTGAAATGTACACATGAATTTCTTCTGGAAAAATTAACACAATTACTTCATCCATGACCGATGTTTTCGTTATTGTTTTCCTTGGTGTTTTGTACTGACTTGTGGTAACCTGATAAAGCTTTTTTGGCAGTACATGGCTCACGCTTAATTTCTACATGATGACCGATAGGAATTGATGTGATGTGATCGAAATGTTTTCCGTCCCGCTCGCTTCATCCCAAGCGTTCTTCTTGATTCATTTTCAGGAACACTTATTTGCACTAAATGTATGTTCCCTGATGCATTCACAGAAAAATAAGCATGCTAGAGTTGAGTTGTGTATGAAATGCGTTTTCCAGCACAAATCCAAATTGGACATAGTCGCAGTAATTAACGAACCGTGTAACGTGATAGATGAGATCGTTCTTTTAATGATAAGCTCAATGTGATGATTGACAGAAAAAGCTGTATTATTTAAAAAATACGTGCTTCGAAATGTTCACATTTTGTTTGATTTTTGTAGTTAAGAACGTATGACATAAGCTTTTGTGTGATTAGTAGACAACAATCACAGAAACGTCTAACTGTCAGAACTTACACGAGAGAGGGCAGAATAGTGCAGTATATTGGAACTGAGATTCCAGATTCCAAAGCTACTTGCCTCGTTTGAATGGGCAGCGCAAATTCTCTCTAGAAGATAAGATGCCTCTGCTAAACTTATCTTCAAAACAATTTACGCGAGCACAATTGGAGGTTCTGTTCTTTGAGTTGGACTTTAGAATTTCTCCTAAGCAAGTTCACTAGCTATGAAGTTCACGTTAAGGATTTGCGTAATTTTCTAAAATGACTCTACAAAGTTCAAGCATAGTGGAAGATAGTTTTGCATTAAACTAACAGACGTTTTGCATCTCTCCATTTCCACCAGTTTACGTCAGTAGTGCTGCTCAACATCTAAACACTGTCAGGTTCCCGAACAGCTATAAAAATTGAAAGACGATTTTCTTCAGCCGGACAAAGGATTCGGTAGGGTAACCGTGAGTACGGCTCACTACGCATTATCGTAGATCAAGAGATGTACGCTGACTGTGATTACCTCAAGCGTAGAAATTTGCCGGTGGTTTCTAGGTGAAACCTTTCTGAGTTCTACGAATTTATGGTTCGGTTGTCCTTTTCCTACGAATATCCCAGTGGTCAATCACAATTTGGTGTGACTAAAGTTCAGCCTGTCTAATCCTTTTGAAAGAAGAATAAACAGATGCTTTCCGTTCAGTCCAGTTGATACTGTCGTGTGCACGGCTGCCCAGTTAGATGGGTGTAACCGAAGCTTGGAGATTCACAATACTACAAGCTGTGAATCTCGCTCCCTTTTGTAAACCTTGCTGCCGTCCTTACGTTTGCTTTATCGTGAACCAGAAAGCACACGAACGACGAATTACGTGTACTAATAACAATGTCCAGAGAAAATGCTGCTCACTTCTGAATGACCCTGAAGTGTAGTAACTCACATCACTGAGAACACATATACATATATCACGAATAAGATCATGTCACAGCACCTGCGGTAATGTCTATTTAGAGAAACATAAATGTCCATCGAACGTTCTGAAGAACATGCACACACCACAATATCATTCAAGCTCAATTCAGTTCTAGCCCTACGAGTCATTCAGCAGGATATATTATAGGGTGAGTAATTACGCCCGACATTTCTGATTAAAGACTTGTTTGTCACTAACCAAAACAACTGCAGCTTTCCACGAACGGCGAAAACATTGCTCCATGTTATAATTGCGTTCTTGAAATCTTCATCAATTTTGCTGTAGTTAATGATATGTATTTATAAAAACGTCCATAACAACGCGTGGCTAGAACAGGTAATAGAGTAAAGCTGCCATCATTGATGGATTTTTTAAGTTGGATACTGGAACGAACACTGAAGTATTCGAACAAGACCCTGGATTCTATTATCTTCTGAAATTTTATGGATGCGTCATTCAGTTTTGTCCTGGGAAATGATATTTTCGGCGCCATTGCATGAATTTGCCTATGCATAATTTCACACACTTTGATCGCTGCAGTAATTTCTAACCACTGAACGAAACTGTAGAGCTTTAGTTTTCATCCAGTTGTACTTGAAGCCCTCAAAACTGTCTTTTGTGTCATACCAACTGTACCAATGTAAACTTCACCACGGTAATTGATTCGTTTATTTGACATTTTATGTCTTTTGGTAAATAGCCAAATCTTTTCCGAATGCTTCTGATGTATTGTACATAAATGATGAACTACACTTGCTGACTTCTAATTCCGAAAAAGGCACATGTAAATTGTTATAAATGAATGTTGTATATATCCATAAGTGTCCGATCGGTATTCATTTGCACTGTTCTTGACCGGCGGTGACAGAACACGTGTAAGTTGGAAAGAAATCCTACCTTTCATCTTTTGTTGTCTTTATCGCCTTTTCACCTATCAAAATGTAAAATGTTTTCTACACCCTTATACATCCCTATGACTCTCCTGGGACTATGGGTGTTAAATTAATCATGTGTGCATTAGAGCAGCATTCTGAACAGTTGTCATACTGATATCACAACGTTTTTCTTCGTAGAGCGTCGCTCAGTTAGAGAGTTTACTTATAGAGTGTACGGAACAGCTAACTCCGAAGGTCTTGTCAACAACGTATCTACTTATGTGCTCAACCGTGTTATTCTTCAAAGTCTACGTGCGACGCCGCACCCTGAATCGAACACAGCGACGCAAGTTGTGTGCGGTCATTTTTGCCTACTGATGCGTGAAAATGTCTTTATCACAAATTACTAGCACAAACTGGAACATACGTTACACAGGTTCAGTGAACGGAATAATAATTGGTATTTTTAAATTAGTGATTTGATCGAGCCATGATAGTAAGAAATTACTAGAGTACAGTACTTCCTTTCGAAAGTGGTTATCGAGCGGTTGTAGGATATCCGCACCAAATTTAGTACGAATGAAATCAAACCGTCTGGGCGTCGTGTTCAACATGTTATAGATAAGTGGTATGAAAATCGAAATCACATTAATGTGATTTCGATTACAACACTCCTGAGGAAGGCCAACTGAGGTGTTTGATACGTAGAGTATTACAACTTGCTCGTAACGTTGTGTTATTCTCAATCCAGTTGTCGAGAGGGTTTACAGGAAGACAACAGCTGTGATCACTTGTGGAGGATACTTAACTTATACCAATCTGTCTTCGACAATACTTATATAATTAAAATTACCTTCATAAGATTTGATGGTTTTTGATTTCAACCTGGATAAAAGTTCCAATACTTGAGTCAGCGGTAGGGATCAGCGTAACAATAACTGTCTGTTTTCTAGGCAATCGGGTTTCAAATTCCAACCGTGACAAAGATACATAGTGCCGACTAGCTTTAGGAAGAGCCATGCTGAAGATGGGCTTATTTTCGAAAAGGACCGACTGTAAATCCTAAGAAGAGGCGACTATTTCGAAAATTTTGAGTAATGTTCACCCTATACATTTGAAACATTCAGTTCCCTTTACCCATTTGATCAAAACAGAGAGAAGACATGTCGCGAGACGTTGACATTTCGATGTACTGTCATCAGCTGTCAACGTGAAACCAGCAAATTTTATACAAGCTGATGAGAGTAAATCGAAATGGTAACATCTCACGACATGTCTTGTCTCTGTTTTGACCAAACCATAAATGTCAAAATCCCATACCACTTACATGTGACAAGTTACTACTTAGGGTTGAGAACATTTCGATGAAGAATTTGTTCAGTTCGTGTGCAATACGTGCAAGAAATGAGACATGTGGTTCTCTATACTTTCATATAAGCCAACAAAAGAGAATAAAATTGCACATGATTTGAAACAGGGTAAGTCCAGATATAGTGAGTGAAATTCATCAACGGGAAATTTATCTGCAGTTCTCCTGCTTTGGTGCTCAGTTCGCTGGACAAATTATATGCAGTCAGAAACGTGAGGTGAGTACAGAATAAGTTTGAAGAGAAAGTTCACAGCTCAAAGTGACGTATTCCAATTGTTTATCCAACTGCCTGCGAAAACAAACTGATGCGTAGTGTAATAACTGTGCAACAATGCAAACAAATTAACAAGTAAGAAGTTGACGCGGATTGTCATCGCTTTGAATAAAACGCAGAAAATAACATTTGAACAGACTTTGACAAATCACTTTCCAAAGTTGAGGAAGTAAAAGAGAGCGCTTGCTTAGAAGAGTCATAACAATAATAGTTTGTTTTCTGGTGCTCCCAAATGCGGATAGGTATCACCTCGTTAATTCAACCTCACTTTGCTGCGTGAATTAATGACTTACTCGGTGAGGCGTACTCACACCAATTACTGGGAATAATCAAAGCTGGATTACTGATTTTCTCTCACCACCGTAATTTTATGTCGTATAATCTATGTGCCGATTAAGCAGCACAAGTCACAGTGTTGCCAACTGGAGCTTACTAGATAGAAACTGTTTTGATTTTCACTTGGTTGTTCAGTATTCCATGGGTTTCATTGGTTTATACTTTCATCTCGACTTTCATATTATGTGAAAACAAGATTAAGTGTGTCCACAGTAGCAGCTTGTTCAAGTATTGCAGCCATCATCGTCACCAGCGAGGTACTCAAGAGCCTAGAAACAGTGTCGAACATTTTTTATCCAGCAGAAGGACCCGTTGACAAAACAAGCACATTTTTGATCACAAGCAGTATTTTGCAGTAGATCGTCCGTTTATTTTCAACTGAACTACGTTTATGAGAAAGTAGTAAACACAGGCATCCGCAATTTCGAATTTAAGATCCTTTATTTTCCGATAACACATTCTTCAGACAGTAGAATGCAATAAACAGCACGTTTCACTGTCTACAAATGCGCTGCTTTCGCTGCACCTCAATAAGCAGTTGATTTCAGCACAAGAAGAGTTATTGGTTTTATAGATAACCCTACCGAAAGCAGTAAGCTTATTAACTCAATCTATCGGAACTCGGTAGAATGTTGCATTCTCACTCCAAGCTTTGCTTCGTACCCTCTGTTTATAACCCTAGACCAGATGAGACAAACATGACATGAACACTCGTTAATCGGCAGGCCAATTCTATGGGTTGACAACCGAATTGCCCGTAGGCCAAAGCGGACTTCAGTGTACGGGACTACCAGCCTGTAAAGGCTTTACGTCAGCCCGAAATTGACCTGATCACTTGTGTCTATGTCTCCTTAAAGTGAGCCCATCGGATATGCTTTCCCGTTCATACTAACATGGGAGGTTCAAAATAACCGCAGCTGTCTTGTTAAAAACGGACTGTGAATAGACTGAGGTGATTGTGCATAGCAGACCAAACAACCAAAAAATGCCCAACGTTGTGATTACATTAACGAAAAATAATTCAGAATATGGGATATAGACTAGTTTTTGGCTTACACTGGAGCTAAACGCCCAATTAAGAGGACTAGAGGTTTTTAATCTGGTTATGTGGGTAATTAAAAGGTTGACAGATTATTGATAAATTAGTGCACTATGAGATATTCAGCAACAGATGAACCACGAAGAAATTTTTTTCCGACAAACTATTCCTGATGCTTACACATGTAAAGGGATGCCTATACTTTCTGTTGACCAACTTAGCTTCAGTGAACGCAGCAGGAATGATAACTGATTGAACGATTGAACAACGAAAACACAGTACATAGGTCAAACGATCAAGCAAGCAGGAAAACGAGCAAGCAATTACATAACAAAACGGAAAGATCATGGTGTAAGGCAGTTGATGAGTTGATCAATATTAAATTTCACAACCAGGCTGATATGACAAAATAGTGGGAAATACTTGCTAATTTAAACAGTCGGGACTGTGTACAGAGCGAGTCTATCGCCATCGCTATGATCATGGCAACTGTAGCATTTCGATAGGTTTTCTTCATTTACAAAATTGCGGTCTTAGAGAGTGGATGCTGATTGTTTTTACCGTAGATGAGATTGCCTTTCTGATGCTTCTGCTATGCATAAGCAGTATATTGAGGGTAATTATACACATTTGTCTAACATTAGTTGAGTGACCATTCTTTATTAGATACTCCAGAACCGCATTGCTGATAATATCTTTACCGGGTGTTTTCCAGCAATGCTCAGAGATGCGTCTGAATAATTCTCGAGCAGCTAAACAAAAACTACCTGAATAGTCTGTTTCTACACATTTCCGTCGACTTTGCTTCAGCACTTCAGACTCTTCATCTCGCTCGAAAGAAACTTTGTGGAGAACCGTCTTTTTGAAGTGTGTATATACACGGTATACAGACTTCTTAAGCTTCGCTCACTTTAAATATATCAGAAAACTATAAAATTACATAACATGCAAAATATCAGCGACCTGCCAAATTCAGTAGATTGCCCGGTTTAGTGTTTAACGGGGTTTTGAGTAGAACAAATGTGCCCTTGCATGGAGCCGCCATGTAGGTTGTCTGTGGTGTTGATGACGTAATATAACAAATCATTTGGTGACTTCCATCGGGAATCCGTAGAACATTCTATTCGGCCTTGACTATAGAGTTTTAACTCATAACCGTCATCCTATTCCCTTGAACAGAAAATCCTTTATCTCAATCAGTCAAATCTTACAACGGTTATCGTTTTCATTGTGGATGCCAGTCAACTTACGTCAGTAAACCTGACCTGTAGTTGCACATTTGAGTGACTGAGCATGTCATTGCTTGGGTAGAACGCGAACCAAAACGGATTCCTGCAGTCGGTACCATGGTTAAGCAAGTAGCTAGTGATGAAGCAACCATATCGAATCAGGAGTATCCACTTAGTATCGCATATTAGAAACTTCCAGTAAAATGAATTCAGACGGGCGAGCCAACAAGGCCATCCTACACCTACGAAAGTGTCCAAAAAGATCGCTGAAAAATTTAAAATTCGCATTGTGCAACTGATCAAAAATATGATAAGATGCGCTTTCATATTAACTTTTAAAGAAATAACTGTTCAAGTTATCCGGTAGAGAGGACGTTTTGGTTGAACCAATTGAAAACATTCACCAAAACTAGACACCACTCATGGAAAGCGGTTAGGATCAGTTGATTTTCAAACAATATGAGACAAGGAAAATCCCAATACATGTAGTGGTCAGAACTAGTTACTGAATAGACTAGGTAAATTCGAGCGTACCTCACTAGGCTATCGATGATAACAAAACGAACAAATGGGACAAAATAGTTACGAAGTTCCAACAAGTTATGGTAATCAAAAAGGTTTGACACACAGGAAAGTGTTCACAAGTGTTCGAGCTGACCACCACAATATTCCAAATTACCAGTATCCGGAAGTGAGTGATATCACAGAGTTTCCGTGGACTGATGAAGCGCGATCAGGGATTCGACGATGTTCGTAGTACGACGGAGCTAAAAAATTGGATTATAGATCCGTGTAGTATCGTCAAACGACTGCGCAACGGAGAGAAGAGCAGACTGACGTGCACAAAATTTGTATTGAATTGCAAGGTCACTTTTATCAATTTCAACAAAATGCAAAGGTGATACAAAAAGTTGCTGTACAAAAATGAAGCATCGTTTGCAAACAAAAATAAACAAATCTCTACAGTACTCCCCCTCCAGAGCATTTGTGAAAGATAAATGCTCGATTATTGTCTGATAAGCGAAAATCAGTGACATGAAAGTTATCAACGAAAACGGGCTGGTAAGGTAACATGCCTGCCAGAACGTGTAGTTGGGCGGAGTGTGGACGGATGAGGATAAGGTGTTGGTGTAGTATGAGTCTGTTCGGT
>JTDE01001051.1:0-11037 GCA_014338405.1 Paragonimus skrjabini miyazakii
AAAAGATGGATTGAGATGTCTCCTTGATAACCTTGAATTCACTCAGCTCTCCGGACACACGATGGGCGTAAGTCCGTTGAATGTGATGACGATCAATTCCGAGTTAGCAAAGATTCACAACCTGATTACACTGGACTGTTTGACAGAAACCTTATTGATTAACTGCGGCCGGAGTTCTAGTCGTTGTTGTGGCAAAGATATACACTACATATTACAAGGGAGGCTCCGGTCTAATACTTCTTTTCGAAAGGGGCTGTTCGAAAGGCTTATCGGAAGGCGATCGTTGCGACCAAATGTGGACATGGTTTAATTTATAAATGTCAACTGAACTGTTTTAAATAAGTGTATCACATGTTTTGACAAGAGTACAATGACAGGTGGTTTTGTGACATCGGTTCTGATCCCATAAGGATGATTGTCCTTTATCCAGTTAAGTAAGCTTCTAACCGTTCAATCGACATATTCTGCAGTACAACAGAAGTTGGTGAAACACTTTATGGAGAGGGGCTTGTAGTTAAGAGTTGACACAGGTCTGCAAGTGAACCAAACATTCAGTGACGCAACTGAAAACGTTTACTTCCGTGATTGGACAAGACTCTGGTTCATCTGTTCACCGAATAAGCCATCTGTGAACGGGAATGAGAAAAAACGTGCTTTCTTTTCAACTCATCGAATGTGGCGTGTAAATGGTGCACCGCCCACAATTTGCGTAATGAATCCCGCAATAATCTGGCATACCAACACTGCAGTTTTTTGTGTGATGTTGCGAAGTGGACCAATTTTCGTTCATGTTTTAGAAGAACAGATCTATAGAAGTAAATACAGTGGGTCATCCATATTGGCACAATATATACCTTCTTAAGGATCTATCGAGATGTTGACACATTTCCACATCAAATAAATTGAAAGAATTGCTCTCCCCGAGTTCAACAGTGACATGAAAAGAGAGACGCCTCTTCAAACACTCCGAGAGCATTTTCGTCTAGATTGAGTGTACAATGAAAATCTCATCTACATATCTATGATGAAGATGGAACATTTAAGTATTCGTACAACGTTCTTCACTTCCTAATTTTCACATGAAAGTGCTGGCAAGCCCATTGGTATGCCATAAATTTGTCGATATAAATCCCCGTTATATTCAAACTGTACGGTAAGAGTACAACGTAGGAGGAGCCCTTTGAGAATTTCAGTTAGGGCTTCCGTCTTTCCATTTGACTAATCGTTGTATTGACACATACGATTTGTCGTTTTTATCGGCGGGATGTTTGTCAACAATACTGAAGAGATACCAAATGAATGAATGAATGAAATAGGTGAAACTTTTAATATATTGCACATTATCAACAAACTCTAAGTTGTCATACCGTCGGTGTACAACTTCTCGGTTCAAGCTTGACAGCCAAGCATTGCACACTCGTGTGATAAATCAAGATGTGCATGGCTACAGTCGGTATCAGTTGTGTACACTAAACCTAACAATAAAAAGCGCTACGTTTGAATTTTTGACTATTACCAACTGTTGATAAGTAATGTTTTTATCTTTAAAATTTCCAAAACAAACTAAGTTGTGATTGTAATAAGGCGTTATCTCAGTAATGAGACTTTATTTTGAAACATCAGAACGACTGAGGGAATTTCTAATCACAGAACGTCCTAGCATTTTGTTTTCGTAATTTTTGTGACAACTCCATTTGCATAAGTGAAATATAAGCCAACAATCAGACGTTAGTTATGAGAGCACTGTGTTCGGCCATAGAAAGCCTGATCATGGTTTACCAAAGCACCAATCATGCAATCACGGAAACTTAAGCTAGTAGGGAGCAAAAATACACACAGTAAACTTTGTTACTAAAGGCCAAAATGTGTTCACTCGAGATTCATGATAACCTAAACATGCAGCCAAGTGTATTCTTGGAGCAGAATTCGGAAACCCCGAACCATATAATTTGCATTTTCATCCATAACAGGTAATATCAACATTAGTACAACGGAAATAAGTAGAACGGTTTTACTGTGTGTTCACTTGCATTTTGGCACTGACGCAGAATGGTTTCAGCAATACCAAGCTGTTGGTGTGTGGGAAACCCATAGCCTTCGTCTGCGAGCTGGATAATAAAATCTCCTTTATTCAGCGTTGGTCGCCTAGACCGTATATAGCAATTTGGCGTCAAACGTTCAAAGTGACGAACACATTCCTAAGCGGTCTGCATGAATGGTGGAGTTCACAGATGATTCATTCATGGTGCATCGCTCTTGCAGATTGCAACAAGTACCAAACGCAGATTATTCTTACGAATTTGACAAAGTTGTAAGTAAATGGGAATTCAGTAGTGCTTTGAAACAATCTCTGAATGACCAACTGACAAACTCAGACGGAAGACTGTTTCAGTGGTTGATAATCCGGTAGGTAAATAATTACCGTTTAAGGAAGGTTCAAGGAAGGAGGTAGTAAGGCTTACTGTAATGCCTACCCAGGCCTGTGTTAATGAAACACTGTGTATGAACCAAGTCATTACATTCAATTGGGTATGGATCAAGAATCCTGAGTCTTAATTCGTGAGTCTCACGTCACAAGCTAATGACCATCTTAGTACCTGCACAATGAACACGTACAGTGGCAAACATACATTTATCTTAATCAGAATACACAAATTGATAGATGTTTTTAATTAGAGATCTTGTAAATTCGCTTCAGTGTTTAAGATGCCTTCGTGTTAATGCGGAGGAATGTCAGTTTTATTACTACAAGAGTGGTGGATCTTCTATTGGCAGCCCTATTGTGGTGATCATTGAAAGATAAGTTTTCACAACATCCACATACCTGGATCTTTCTTCGAATCGATGTGGGTGGTATCTTCTTTGCTGCATTCACTGTGAATCTCAAAGGTATTGCCGTGGTTTTCACTTATTGATGCATTTTCCACGCGTACTTTCATTGAGGGACAAACTCCGATCGTCTTGCCAGCACTTAATCTCGTCGAAATCGGTCTGTAGTATACTGGGATCATTGCAGATTTTTAAGTCGTCAGTGGTGACAAGAACGTTATTGGTAATATTAACCGGAAGATTGTTGTAAATTAGAAATAATAGAAAACCGAGCAATGACGACTGAAGAATTCCCATATAATCAGATAGGGAAGTGATATGTCTGACTCAGTTTTGATTGTACGAGTTATGTCATCAAGAAAGGAGGTACCTGTCTCTCCTTGGATGCCATATGCTTCCAGTTTGTATCTGACGGAGCCATGTAAGACATGGTTAGAAGCTTTGACAAAATCGAGGAGGGTTGCTTTTGAGATGTGACCGTTGTCATTGGCCTCCGTCAAACTATCCATAAAGACAAGCGCATTTGTTACGCACGACCAGTTACGAAAGTAATCAGGCTAGGGAGAAGAAAACACAATTCCCAAGGAGGTGTTTGACGAATGACAGGTTTGCACAAATGCGTCATTATCTTGCATGGGATGCTAGCAAGTTTGAGTGGCAGGTAGCCAGCACAGAAGTGCCGATCGCCTGTCTTGACTTCTCCCCATGTAGTAGATACAGAATGGCTGTGGATGTGACTCATCGCGAGAGTAGTAATTGCCCATTAGGCCGAGATTGGTGGTTGGTATTCTAGAAGACCGTGGAACTTTGTCCATTGATTGACTCCTCACATTTTTGGTTACCTTGGTCTTCTGAAACAGTGTGACATCCGGATCGGCAGCGACGACGTATATTTCGCCCACATATTCACAGATGATTCATTCGCAAATGCTTGCAGCTGTCACATTTAAGTGTGCTGAAGGTAGTGAACTCTTTGAAAGAAGAAACCGTTAAAAATGAACTTTCACATGTGACTATTCGGTCGTGCCTAATGTGATATCAGTGGCATAATGGTCAACACTGTTGCCTCATGAAAGCGTGGTCAGAGTTTTAGTTCAAGCTATGGCGACGATATGCACTATTGACGAGCTATAATGAGAGTGAAACTTGAGTCTAGTTTTTCTGTTTGGAAAAGGCTAGTTAGAAAGTCAATTTTAACGCGAAAACAGCGATCAGCTTTGTAGCATTCAATTCAAAATTAACTTGATTCCCGATTACTCATTAGTACAACTGGCTTAGTCAGTTCAACTGAAATAGCTGTACAGAAAATGCGTTAAACAGTAATGCAGAACAGTGTGTGCGTGAAATGTGTGATTCGTGGAGCATCCATAAAGCGACAGTACTTGGTGATAACCGTATCTTGAAAAATTAAACAAAATGTCCAATTGTCAACGCAGACGTTCGTGTAATTTGCTTGTACTGAATACTAGTGTTGTTCCATCTCTTTGAGTAGTCAAAGATGCCATGTATTCAATGCTTTAATTAGTATCCCCTCTAACAGGAAGTTACAAACGGACAATCGTTAAAAAGACCGAAATCCGGCCATTGAATAACATCGCAACAAGACACTAAATTAGTTTATTGTATAGGTCACGCTAATCGTTAATGTTATGAAGAAGGATGGTATATCACTTAGGATCTGTGGCGATCATATATTGATGGTAAGTAATAAGAAATTTGGTTCCTATAATCTGAACATTACTCACAAGTGATCGCAGTTATCGCATTCTCATAGACCTTTCAGTCAGCCGCTTTTGAAAAGAAGCGCCAGACTTGAGTTTCACTCTCGTTCGAGCTTGCCAGTAGTGAATACTAACTGCGAACAACTGTGAACAATGATCAACGTACATCAGCCAACTCCCCCACTACTCACCGATAACCAAAACATCGCTGAAAAAGTTTGATGGTTTGTGTTATTTCAACTTGGAGAAACACTCTGGTCGTAGGGACTTTGATTAGAGTTAACAGGACAGATACGTTGACTCATCTCGAGATGATCGGGCAAGGTGAGCATTACTCGCAAGCGATGGTAGCTGTGTTTTCACATATGATTATTCAGTCGCGCCTAATGTGAGATCAGTGACGCAGTGGTCACCACGGTTGCCTCATGAAAGCGTGGCAGGAATTTTAATCCCAGCCTTGACAAGGATGTGCACTACTGAAGAGCTCTTACAACAGCGAAACTCGATTCTAAATTGAGGTTAACTCAGAAACGGAAAATGTGTGCAGCGACAATCGAAAGACCAGGGAGTTTTATGAACGTCCTGTATAGTAACAAAATACTTCCTGAAATTGATTTAACGACCCCTTACTTACATATTCCGTTGGAGCGAAATCCAAAGCGTTACCATCAGTAGGTCTTCTAGTATTCGAATTACACGTTTGAGCTGTCGGAGTAATTGCGTACGCGGTGGCAGGAGCTGTCTATCACTTTACGACAGTCGTGAATTGGTTCACGTCACGGAGAAGAGGGGCGCCAAATAATACAGTGAAGTACACGACGTCTTAACCTCTTGCTGGCTAAAAATAACCATTGCTAGGGGCACAGTTGTAATAGCTGCCTCCCATTTTCCGAGCGATATGACACAGGCCGAAATCTGCCACCTATGCCAGATTCGACCTCACCGAGGCGGCCGACCTAGGTGTTCATATTTCTGGCCAAAATGACCATATCCGAGCCCTGTAAGGACCTGTGATGATAGCCGGATCCATGTAGAAGGCGTCTTTGACACTGGCATCACTACAGGCAGGTGGGGCATAAACAGACAATGAAAATATTTTTGGAAGTTTGACGTCTACTGCTACTTTACCAGAACCTGCCAAGTTAAGTACTCAACTACTATTGTCAACTGGAATCCAGTATACCAATGCGGATGTGACCATTGTGCTCAGGACTATACCTACTCCAACCTGACCGACAAGTGCAGCCGTGAAGTCACCGGAACTGTGCAGTCAGTATAAGGTAGACACTGTGAGGGCTATCAGTTCAACAAGTTGCTTACTATTCTGGATTCTAATCTTTGAAATGTAGCAGACATTGACATTCAACGAGTATGTCGTCCGTGCAAGGGTGAACTATTGGCCTATATGTTTCAATGTGTGGACGTTCAAAGCATCTATATTAATTCGCATTCATGACCGTTGTGGCTGACCAGTTGTTACGCTGTGTTTGTAATGGTTTGTCCTGGCTAGATTCTGCGGGACCTAAACAGGCGGTGGTTACTGACTTAAACAAGGTCAAAACATTTAAAACATTTCGTTCCTTTCAGAAGTTTGAACAAAATCGTTAGAACACGAAAACTGATAGATGCAAACATTTTGTATTGCCTCATCACTACCAAATTTACAATAACATGAAACTGTTTTCTATATCGAACAGTTAGGGGGGTAGGTTGGGCAGTCACTCGGTGGGCTAGGAAAGGTCACTAAGTACAGGGAAGGGTCAAGTTTACAAGCAATTGTTTCTGAACATACAAGGTCGGCTTCAGTCGACTGATTGCGACAGCTTCAGCAAACCGCAAGAATCTTGGATTGGAGTGACGTAATAGGATTCTGAATGCACAAGCCGGGTCGATGACGTAACCGGTGGTCAAGATGTGTCTTGCGACTGCGGACACTGATTACTTGCGTGTTTTAGCGATAATTGGTTCTTTTGGTAATTTTGAATAAGATAGGTAGAACATGAAACGTGGTGGATGGGAACGTTTCGGATCGACCCATCAGCACCAAATTCACATTAATATAAATCAGTTTTTTCTAGAAAACAATCAGGCCAGTGTACAATCAGTCAACGTATTACGACGGCTCACTAAGTCTGGCAAAGGGTCAGGTTCACAAACAGTTGTTTCTAAACCTGAAGAGCTGACGTGGGTCGAATGATAACCGCCATTTCGGCAAGAATTTTGGATCAAAATGAAGTGACAGAACGCACATGCTGGGTCGATATCATTACCAGTGGTCGGGACATATCTACTGAGGAACCTGGCTGTTTACGTGTTTCACTAACACTGCAATCCTCCAGTACCAGGGATTTCTGCACCCATTTATGTAAATGTCCCCTCACTCTGGTGATTAGGCATCTCTCGGTTCTGCCTAGGTAACCTTTCCTGCATTTACATATGAACTGGTATGCACATTGTGAGGTGGCTCTGACAGGCTGATCTCTCCTGACTGGTAGCTTCTCAGTCCAAGCGATTACACGGAGTTCAGCTGCATTAAATGGTTGCCTAATTGAGTTTCTCATCCACCGTGTTGCTTGACGCATGACGTAAAAACCCTTGAAAAACAGCTGTATATGGTGCTTTCTTTGTCTAGATTGATCTCCTTTACGGAAGATGTTTTGTGTGTACTATGTCTTTCCATCAATTTCTTAGGACTCATTTAACTGTACAACAGAAATAGTCAAGTCTAGTTACTCCTCAAGACGGCCTTGCCTACGGAGTCGTTAATATAAGCTGCTAACGCATGCCACTGCACTTGATTTGGCTGTTTTGTTCATAATTATGAAGAGAACTGATTGCTTGCACGTTGTTTATGTCAGTTACCACCATCTGTTTAAGTCCGGCAGAATCTAACCAGAGTAAACCGCAGCGAAGCAATATCAGCACACTCTCCTTAACTTAACTAGGAGCAAACCCTTCTATTCTGTTTCTCTCGTTTGAAAACTAAGCAGAAAACACAGCGAATCTGCTAGTTCGTTTGTTAAAATTTTACTACTCTTACAGTGTTTCCGTTTTAGTAACTTTTTGGAATGACCGACAGAAACGTAAAAAGTCCTACAGTACCTCCGGTTAACCCTTAAAGTAGGGCTCTATGTGTTAAAGTGAAGACTGAGTTAGTTTAGTGCGCTTTGTGCATCGTGATGCGCACAATAATTGAATCCCGTTGGTCCCCAGCCTCATCTCCCGAATCGTGTTTCGTCCTTGAACGTTTCCCGATATGACTGATGAAGTGCTAGTATCAAACCTGTAGAATTTCATAAGTAGGCTTATTCAGCTTAAACTTACCCCATTTGTACTCATATCAATTTGTTTGTCCCCTCACCTTGGAAACGTCGATCTTCTGCAAGGCAAAGTAAATGAAGGCTTCATTTATCTCAGTAACTTGTTTATCGGGCACTCCCTCAGTTGACCGTAACTAAACATACCGCGCACTAAACCCTTCAGATTGCCCTATACCGGCAGGCTCTATGGTCATGCAGCACACAACGTTCGTCTCAACGGGGAATTCGCCATGTTTGATGCGCATACATGTGGACCAGTGAAATATGACCTCGTTGATGTCAGCGAACACTCGGTCCACTTTAAGATGGCACGTTTTCGGTGACTTTCCGTTAATGATTTGCTGTTTTAAAACCCTAAATTGTAATTGCTCTATGGACGGTCGTGTAGGACACTAACTAATCAGGTAACAGGCTCTTAAAATTTCCCAAAATTCTCCATTTTATCATCGACTGAGAGACGCTGTTCCAGGAGAATGAATGCTAGTTCAGGTAACCAGTTAGACTGACTTTTTGACTCACTTACTGAATCCAGGTCCAAAGTCACGCTTGTATTGTGCACCCGAAAAAGCAACCAACTACCTTGAAGGGTGATCTCTGATGTATCAAGGTCGAACTATTCGACTGGATGAGGTTAGCTCATACATGATTGCTAGTTGTAGACCAGCTGCTACTTATCGGAATGGTCGTGGCTTGATAAGCTTGTGCATTTTTCAAAGAAGAAAGTGGAAATAAGGTACGATGTGCTACTTTTTAAGCTAGTACACACCGGACAATGGGATGAGATTGGATTGTCACGAGTGGAATGAGGCAACATTCTGGGACATTTTGAACAACCCCCTTTCCACTGACTCACTAACAGGACAATCGTTGTTGTGACCAACGGACCAAGAATTATTGAAGCCCAGCAAATTAATATGGTATCAAAATTATCACTGTAGCTCAAACCAAATGGAACAATTTTCGAATCTATCCTACAACGCATTTACCCTATCGGTATGAATATTCTTAAGTCTTACGGTTCGCATAATATTCACAAACCTGGGCTATCATTTCGGTCATTTTCGAACATGCGGTATTCATCAGGCTGTTTTGTCAAGTGTGCCGATGCCCGTCGGCTGGAGCCTGTCCGAGCACGACCTACACGATCCTTTTGACTTCATGAGTATAATGAAGAATGTCAGTTTACTTAGAGACAACGTGTTTTCATTGTCCACGTATGATTACTATTTATTGAAGTTCTAGTGAATGAGACCGCAGAAGACATCGTCATGACAAGACATCGTCATGACTATAACAAGCTCAACAATATAGATCTTCAGAAAACGGTTAACTTCAACAGCCGCTTAATCTGTACATTTGTAATGTGCAATTTTAGTTCAATCATAAAACATGTCACCAAGAAATACACGTGGCACTGGGATCTTGGATGAAACCACTGTTTGCAAACACTTTCGTTGGAAAGTGACAAGCTGAAGTCGTTCGTCGATCAGTGAAAGTTGCACAAGAGGACAGTATACTGCACGCATACGACTGTACTATGAAACCGATTCACATCATGATCAACTTCACATCGCTTCAAAAGCACAATTTATACTGGAAAGCAAAGGATGTACTCAGATAGGATGTACTTATAGGCTGACTACCCTCTACAGGTTGAAAATATGCTTGGAATGATCAGTACGTCTGCAGTCAGAGGTACGTCGACGGGTCTAAGAGATACCTTGGCACAGGTAAAAATGATGAATGAATTAAGAACAGCACAACGTTAGAAGCAAGTTGTGATGCTTAGCCTATCAATCATCTCTCTCCTAAAGAATGTCATCAGAATGTTAAACAAGACGGTCGAACTGTTTGACTTCATTCGTACTAAATTTGATGTTGATATTTTACATATCTGAATATGGAAGGTGGCTATGTTGTCATAACGTTAACCGACAACTCTAACATAATGAACAGGTTTTCGAGTACTTTTTAAAATTAACCTATAGCAAGTACTCCATTCCTCGGAGGATTCGGTAGAGCGTGAATTCGTACGAAAACAGTTGACCGGTACCCAACCTTGAGTCGAGATGACAACGATGTAACCGGGATTTCACTTTTCAATTTACTGCCCTTACCAAAACAGTTTGGTTGTTTATAGTTTCGGACGCGGCTAACTGTTTTCAGTGCTTACAGATTATCTTAGACTGTTATACCTGGAGCCATCTACTGCTGTCTTCTTGTCTGTATTGATTGGTCAACATCAGTTAACACTTGCTCACTTGCACGCATTTGCCGATCATATCTCACTTATCGTTCTTCAGTTAGCGTCCCATCAAAATTTCATCACCCCCTTGATCTGTACGAAGCTAAGCTTTTTCCGTCTTCAAGATTTTTACTAAAGAATGCGTCTCAGTTACACACTGCCACCATGACCTTCGTCATCCGATTGACAGTTCTAGATATAACCGAAACGACTTTGTCTGTTACCAGCGTGTTACCCGTTTTCACGAAGGGAATAGAATCGAATTATAACACGCATACATTTTGAGAGCTAATATTGAAATTCTGCGAGTTTATTTGGCGGTCATTCAGAGATGATACTGACGTCCATCTCTGTACACTCGGCCAATTCCCCATCACGTCCATCTTCAGTATATATCCAGCATGGTTAAAATATCCCAAAATTCATGTCTCCAATGCAAGAATTTTGACTAAACACAACGAAATATCAGTAATCGGAAGCAATAACTCCGTTAATTCTGGTGGTTCCTCAGTTGCCAAACAAATATGATAACCGCAAATGGATTCTTGCAGAAAGCTATTCTGCGCACAGTAGAGAAATAAGCTCAAATTGCAAATTAGCGGAACGCAAATCGTGAAAAATTGACATACTGATATCAGGTTACTAAGAGACCAACAGTAGTAAAAAATTATAACCAATAATTTCCAGCTGGATTTTGTCGTTTCAAATCCACATAGTGTAATCCAGGCCAACCGTTTCAAGTACAGGACACCAATACAATACGTGAGGTCAATGGCGCAGTGGTAAACACGGTTGCCTCATGAACAACATGTCCGTGGTTCAAGTCCCGGCGGTGGCGATGATATGCACTACTGACGAGCTCTAATGAGAGCGAAACTCGAGTCTAGTGCTTCTTTTCGAAAGGGGCCGACTGGAAAGTCTA
>JTDE01001051.1:11137-30668 GCA_014338405.1 Paragonimus skrjabini miyazakii
GCTTCGAAGTCCAAATTTCGTTTACGTGGTGCGTCCAAGTTCGGGAATAAATCAGAAATGAGGCCTAGAAACACAGCCATATCTTCTGTGACAAGTTTGGGTATGTTGAAGTCTCTCAGGGCCCGCATAAGCACTGAGTCTTCACTGTGTTCTGGATTATCACGTTTTAACGCGCCGGCAACTACCAACACCGATTTGATTGCTCTCAGACCCCAATCGTAATGATCCTGTTTGGAGAGAAGTTCTTTGCACAACTGATATAAAGTTATAAATTTCCGAGCCAAAACAGTGGCGTCCAAGAAACCTTGAGCGACCAACATGATTTCGCAAATCAGCTCAAAATCAGGAACCACCATGGCACATGGACTATGCAATGAGGCGAACACATGTGGGGGGGGGGGGGGGGGGGTAGACAGATGGGCTGGGGTAGATGGTAACTATCATCGGGCAGAGAAGAGCGTTCACTCATAAAAAAAGATATTCAATAAGACCTTGGTGGTTTTGTTGCTACGATGATGATGATGGTCAAGATTCCCGAACGCAGGTTACTTTGACTATATTGGTGATAAGTAGATAACAGACAAACTGAGTTTGATCAAGCTTCACGTCGAGTTCCCGGGAGATAACTGACAAACTAGTTGACAAATATCATCTTGGACTAGGTAACAACAAACATGGGATAGATGAGCACAACTCAATCCAAAACAGTCATTATGCTCTTAAAGCAACGTCGTTTTAAACGTTTACTTGTGAAAGAGATCCTCGTTCGGTTGTGACATGGACATATTTAGATATGTATATCCGTCAACAGAAATGTCGCTTGTTTAGTGGTTTAATAGAATATGGTCCTGAAGCAGTTGACCATCATCACTGAAATCAACATTATAATCATCGTTACCGTCACCAGCGATTGTGACAGTAGCAGGCAAATGAAGTATACCCGGTCCCAATGTATCAATTACCTGGATTATGTATCATCAAACAATCAAGTTTTCATCTTTAGGGCCAGACGATATTGACTGTCGTTGCAGGCGGTCGAATTTGAGAATAGCTTTGATTGACGAATGGAGATAAAGTTCCAGCTGAATGTCACGGTTGAGACATTAGCCGAGCAATAAAACAAAAGTAACTTCTCTGGCATATCTGGTGATATTTACTCCCGATGTACTCTAATAAAAGCGATCTTCGTGAGCTTTATATCCGAGTCTGTGAGTGTCATGAGACATTTTGCTTCAACGTCTTTCGACCAGTGCGTGTACAGGTTGTGCCAAAATGCATGCGACAATGCAAACTTACAAAGTACAATACCAATATCTACTTGCCAAAATTTTGTTAGCCTTTCTGACAGAAGTTGTTAGGTCGAGAGATTTCTCACAAATGAAAACTCGACTACATTAGATTTTTGGAAACAACTCACAGCTAAAACTTTTTAGTGACGTGCAGTGCAATGTTTATCTCATCTCCTTGCACACAAAAATAGTAGTCACTAATTTCTAAGTAATCACGAAGTGAAACTCAATGATTCCTATACAACAAAATTTCGAGATAAAAAATGAACACCGCTCAACGCACATACCAGCTTTCGAATCCTGATAGAATTTTCGATCGATCCAATTTCGAAAAAGAGCATTGTGAACTCGAGTCTCGCTCTTGATACAGTGGATAAATTTTGAAAAATAATCAAATGTAAACAACAAACTTAATATTGATAAAATGTTCGCTCATCTGTGATAACTTCTTGCAATTTTATAACAATTCTTAGCATGCTTTTATGAGGTAACCGTGTTGAATACTGCACCGGTGATATCACATTAGGCACGACTGAATCCATACAGTTACTGTATCTCCTCTCGAGGTGACCGGGAAATCAGAGCATTACTCATAAGCGATTGTAGCTGTGTGATCATATATGATGATTCAGTCGTGCCTAATGTGAGATCAGTGGCGCAGTGGCCAACACAATTGCCTCGTGAAAGCGTGGCCAGAGTAGTATAGTCTTGCCAGTAACAAGGATATGCACTACTAACGTACTCTAATGAAAGCAAAACTCCAGTCTACTGCTTCTTTTCGAAAGGGGTTGACCGGAAAGTTTATGGAAATGCGACAGATGCTATCAATTGTGGGTTGATGCTCAGTTCATATGAAAAACAAAATCGCTCATTATTCGGTAATTCTTTAAGAGCTGATTGTACAATGCGTCTATACGAACTTTTCGTATCGCGTATTTTACGTTATCACTCACTGTGTGTAATCCAGATCGTTAATTGGCGTCTGGTGATAAATGTATTGAAAAGTTATCCAAAGTTTAGTTCAGGATTGTGTGTTATAGGTTATGTGAATTCGGAGCTTCCTCTCTATTCCTTGTCCATTAGCGTTCTTACAACAATCGAAAATAGGAATCCCCGAAATTATAACTAGGCAAAGGGACCAGACTTCTAGTATCTTTGTAAAAATCGTGAAATACTGACATCTTCTCAGCTTAATTTTGTTTTCATCCGCATGTGTACAAGTGGAATGTGAAGTTTCGATAGATGCAATACCAGATGAGTGTAAATGTAGTGATCAACACAGCATTCTCAATAATATTTACTTACCGAAAGAGTGCTTTTAGATTTTCTGGCAATTCTGTACGACCGGCATAGCCCGGATTCATCGTGATAAACAACCCGACAGACATATCTAGCGGGATTATTTCACCGAGGAAATTGAATCGTTCCTTTTTCAAACGGATCGCATCTTGAATAGATTTCACCTGAGATAATAATGTATCCAAAGACCAAGAAAATTTTAGTGTCCCTTCGAAAATAACTGAGACTTAGAACCAGTTTCGGATTAGGTAGGTGGACTTATTTGAAAGTCATACCTCGGTTCGTGTCTTTTACAGAAGAAACCAAACATGAGTGTGATAGATCAGGACTGAAATTGGCAATGATGGTATCCTCTAGCCGCAATAGCCAGCAGGGATTCCGTGTATGGTTACCCTGAATGATTCAGTTAACAAAATTATCCAGTTCGACTTTGTTTGTGTGTTCTGAGGGACGGCACAACAATGTCCGCTTAACTTCAAGAGACAGTACTGACTTCAAGTTGAACGCACGTTGCCTGATTCAAATTGCAGCAAATCTTTAAATCGTCCACAAAATGCTTAATAAAACAGTCAGACCAGTTATTCACAGTTGAGGCACGGTGTCTCATTGTGCTGGTGTTCATGTACTCTTTAAGATTTGAGGTTAAAGATTTTGTTTACATCGGACATATAAACGGTTAAAGACAGCTTCGTCAGTGTTCAAACATTCAACATCAAGTTATAAACATCTTGCAAAAGAATAGCAGAGCTATGAGTTAGAGTGAAGCCTCATCAGCTTCCTTACAGTTTTACTGCCCCGAGTCATTAAATGCAATTGCTTCACAGCCAAATCGGCTAACTAACAATAACATTCACGCTACTGAGTCTGATTAGCCGTCATCTCACTTAAAGTTTCCAGCCACCGACTCTGTGAATCGCGGGGTCTCCTGTCAGTTAGACGAACCCAGCTTACACTAGCCAACACCTTGTGGAACGACTTCATTTCTTTACACCAGGTCATCATCTGTCTACCTCACACGTTACGCCAGCCGGCATCACGTAAAGATACTGTGCACATGCAGTTTTCAGATGATTTCCTGCCACGTGTGCCAACCTGAATCCTGAAGGCAAACACCGCACATTGGACAAAGAAAAGCTACGTATATTGGACTTCACTTAGCTTTGGGATGAGTCGGCAATACAGCTAAAACTATACCTGTTCTTGAATGGAATAACAGCTATACAAGCTTTTAGTTAATTTAGCAATTCTTAAATATGCGCAGTAAAGAGAAAGTCGTTTCATTGCGGATACTTCCCAGGTTTGGTTATTTATGTTTTCCTCTTGATAATATATTTACACGTGACTGAGGCGCAGTTGATGCATACACGAGCAGTACTCGCCCTCCGAATTTATTTGGCCAGCCTGAGATTTACTGTTTAAAAGTCGGAATTTGCTTTGATTTATGCCAGCTGCCACCCAAACTGATCAGGCCCAATGGGTCAACTGACTAACAGGGTGATATTCAGACATAGTATGACATAATAGTTTTGAGAGAGAAAAAACAGCGCATGAGAGGATGTTGTTGCGGACACAGTAATATTGAAAAGGTCGCGCGCACGAAATAATATCCGGTTGACATGTCGAACCGAAATCTTGTGATAAATGCCACACAACTGATAGAGATAAACTATGCATCCGGCCTTATCTAACTTCATGACAAGCAAGATTTATACATAACCGCGGCTGTTTGTTTGAAAGATGTAGGCACCTTGAAGTAGCTACTTTTAATAGTTAGGTCCCCTCCCCTTTCCCTTCGTTTTTCCCTTTTTTCTTTCGATGCAGGGTTTGGCTTTTTCTTCTGCATGGTTGCGTGAACCACTGATGTATTGTTGCCTATGATGACCTTGATGAAGATGTAGGTATGTTAGCTAGTAAGAGTAGTAAAACTTAAGCAAACGCGTCAATTATGATCATCTTACTGTTTACAAGTGACGATGATATAGATAAACATTATTTGTTGTGAGGTTGAGTCGAAGTTTTCGTCAACAAAACGCCGGTTATTTCCAAATTGGTAACTGAGCTAAAAAAAAAGCATACAAACGATCAACACATTGCAATGTCACACCAAAACTGTCAATAAATAATCCAGATACAACAAACCGCTAGTCAAAGGATATAGGAAAAAATAGAGAGCAAGCAGTTGAACAAACATCAAAATCTTGTGCACATAAGGTGAATAAATCTACCAACGACAGACGTTTCTGAACCATCCTGTCAGCGAATTGTAATTTTTGCACAGATGGACGCTGTAGTCGTAGGAAATAAGTTAGCTCACCTGGACTGCAACCACAGACAGAACCTCTACGGCGATTCGGTTAAATTCGTCAAAACAACCCCAAGCTCCGGTCTGAGCCAAACCTTTGTATATATTACCCACAGACATGTAATCCATCTGCTCGGAACAGTTGAACACGTAAACCATGACACCAAGGGCTCGTCCCAAATCTTTGGTAGTCTCCGTTTTCCCGGTTCCTGCAGGTCCGGCCGGTGCACCGCTCATACATAAATGCAACGATTGCGTGAGTGTAATGTAACAACGATCGGTCAACGGAGTGATGACTAATCGTGGAGTGTTACCCAAATATTCGTACGCGTATGCGAATTGCGCATCGCAAATATTGGCAAAGCAATCCTGTTTCGTTTCATCCCAACGATGTCGCAATTGTGAGAGCCAGGTAAACGCCTGGGAATTGTCTACCTTTTGAGAAATCAATTTGCCCACAATATCCCGATTGTGCACATCAATGGTGCAGAGGGTCATAATTTTTTGGCGATCACCGGCAGATAAATCGGTTAGTAACATTTGAATTAATATACCTAGTTGATTTATTTGTTTCTTATTATACTCTTTCATTGCATTCTCTAAGCCTTCTTCCAGGCGACTGAATGCAATTTGAACCTCACTGTTCCAGCCTATTTGAGAACCTGTTAAAGCGATTTGAGCTGGATAATCAAAAATCCACTGATCTCTTGGTTTTTCTTCGTAGGCAGCAACCGATTCTGCTAAAATCTTGCGCAAAGTGTGTCGCATTTCGTCCAGTAACTGATTCAGCCACTCTTCTACTTGACCTCGTAGATCGAACGATGTGACAAACTTTACTTCTTCACCGTCCTGTTGATTTAACAGAGAACGGAAACGTTATTCAGTATGAAGCAGTGTGTTTGAGAAACAGACCGAACCAAGTTACTTGAGATTGTTGACAAAATGTCCAAAAAAAAACAGTGTCACTGAGATAAGGCTAGATAAAAAAAATCAAAGGAACGCTAGCCACATTTCACCTACGACTGATAAGAGGTCTGTATTTGAAAAACCGATGGCATACTTGTAAAGCAGATCAGGTCGACTATGAAACTCAATACCAGTGCGGGATTCCTATGTTTCTCGGTCTATGCATCATTCAATGATAGGCATGTCTAAACGGTAGGTCAAGTGAATTTTGGATAGTAATTCAGTGTTGCGATATAGACATTAAAATCGCAGATTAGTATAGTTTTGATGGGCTGTAAAAATATAGTCATACACACAAAAAACTGTTCACATTCATATCGCACTCGCCGTCGTTTGTATTGTGAACCACTTTAGCCGTTCTACGCTTTGTAACCTATAATAAGTCATTTCATCATATAATTTATGACTGTCATGACTTAAATAGAGTTCAGCTGGACATCCTTTGCTGTTTTTTGCCCTTGTATTATGATAACCAAATAACCTGGCCAGTAAGTGCTGAGTTCACATTAATCGAATTCCAAAGTCTGACTAAGTGTAGTGTGAGGAGAACAAGTAGTGATCAAAGTCACAAAGCACAAACCTGGCTAGCCCAAAGTTCATTTTCTAACAAAACAGTATACGTTTTACAAATGTAAGTTTGTATCTGAACGCAGGAGACATTTTGATCTGGTTTAGAGTCAGCTTAGTTACATCCAGCTAAGTGTTACTAATTATATCATTTTTACTCAGGTATCATAAAATACATTATTGATTACTAATGCTCTCTCTGGCTTCATTTCATCAAGTAACATCTGATGCGATGTATAGTTCCATCGGCACAATCTTAAATCAAACTAAGATTTCAGCTATTAGGCCACATCGTGTTTGGGTCATATGTGGGCTTGGTAAGATTAAACTGAGTATTATTACTAAGGACCATTTAAAGAAACCAACAACCTGAATATAAAACCGTGTGATTAATGGTTTTCACCACTGAGAAAACGACAGCAATGTCAGGCACATCCAGAGAGCAAAATAAGACCATCTTAATACAACATGAGATACAAAATGTATCTGCTTAAATTCTATTCAAGATCGTTCGGTTAGAACAACAATTTAATGGAACCAACAAAATTGAACTACTCGAATTATAGCAGTCCCAGATCCATGATTGAACAGTACACTACATGAGATGAGTATAAGTCAACTACACCTTTATAACACCTAGTCGAGTTAGATAAACGTCATGGATTAGCAGTGGTGTCTAATGTAAATTATATTTGTAAATCTCTACTACCTGTGATTAGTAAAAAGTAAATAGTCATATGGATGGCTACTCAAACTAGGATCCGGGCTTTGTACCATAATCTGATGGCTCAGCTTCTCTTAGTACGACAGATATGACTGAGACTCCGATCAATTGGTATATCTTTGGGGTCACTTCTATCTGTCCCTGAGTAAGGTGTCTTTGACGAGCAGCAAAGATGAATAGAATCTGTCAATATTTGCTCAGTCAGTGTAAGCAATCGATGAATGTGACCGTATAATTCAATTATCACATTTTGTTAAAATACTTACAACTCCAGTAGCCCAACTACGTTAAGCAGTTCCAATTTAAGATTCTATCTATTAAAACAAACCAATTGGTCTAGATCACAAAGTTCAGTTCACTATGTTACACTTACAGACCGATAGCCTAGTCACATGTTCTGAACCGGAAAAAGAGAATTACTTACTTTGGCAATCATTTTGACAGCGTGTTTGAGCTCAGCATCCGGTTTTGCAAAAGTGAGACTGCAGATACTATCAAACAGTTTCGATAAATGACGTAATACTTTAGAGGGCACTTTTCCATTGCTTACAATATCAGTCACATCAACCTGTGATACGAAATAGAATCGTGGGAATGACAAACGTTTGGTTTCCAAGTAGTCGGCCAAAGCTTTCTCACAAATAGCCAATCCATCACGAATCTTTTGGATCTCGTCTACCATTTCCGGTCTATCGGTGGTCGCATCCAACACTTTGGGTTTGCTTTGAATTTCTTCAATGAGCACACGAAATTCTTTGTCTAGCTCCATAAACAATTCTGTGTCTTTGGGCAGTTGTGTCTTGATATCATCGCAAAGTACAAAAATCGATTCCAAACCAGACCACACTCGTTGTGTCTCGAACCACACAGAGAGTACCTGATCCGCAGTCGAAAGAGTTTTGTACCAATAGTTGATTCGATCGATTGAGAACGCATTGTCACGGTTGCCTAACATATCCAACACTTTGACCTGAATCTCTTCCAGTGTAGTGGTCAGTTGTTCAGTCTGTTTAGGCAAATCCAGACCTGTTCGATCGTGACTCTCATATTCGAACATCATCTCGCCCCAGACTTGTTCAATCTTCTCCAGATCTCGTTCAATTTTTTGCTCGTTAGATGCTTTAGACACAATTCCATGTACCTCCTCCTCAAATTTGTGCAAATTTAATGACAATAAATCGGCAAGAGTGGTCTCATCGTTCACATCGATCACTCTACCTGTATCGGCCATGAGCTCGATCCAGTGTCGTTCCTTTACAGCCGGATTTTGTAGATCGCGAACCGCTGTGACTGACGCATTCAAATCTTTCAGTTCAGCTTCCAACCCTTGGAACATCGGCCACTGTTTAACATCCTTGTCCATGGTGCGTATTTCCATAGAAATTTCTCGAATGACCTACAACAGATGAGGGAATAAAATTAGCAGTCCATTTTGGAGAAATATGAAAAATCGACGGGTATCCTTACTATATCTGGAATAGAACAATATAACAAATTTTTAGTGCACGAGTTACAGAGCTCTGAAGAACAATAGTTGAAAATCTCAAATCAATTATCGTCGAACGTTACGTATTCCCTACAAAAATGTGCTGATGTGAGTTCCGGGAACTAGCAAAAAAAAGCATTTCAAGAGATAGTGTGGTTGGCAAAGACACCACTAGCCTGAGATGATACATACACAGAGAGGTGGAGAGAGAAAGAGAGGATAAGAAAGTGTAAGAACGCCACGACCAAGTCGATGAACAGTGCGAACGTTTGTCGCATAAATCTCAAGCAGCAACCTGTACAGACAAGTGTGCTTTTTGCTCTGTTGCCATCTTAGGGTAACATTTAGTCAGCTCTATCCTGTTCCATGAACACCACGTAGATTGAACAACAAGAACAGTCACTGTTCATCATCGACATGTTTTCCCAGATTAGAACAGATGTGTGATTAACCAATAGAATAAAACAGTCGACAGACTTCATACCTCATCAATGGCACCAAAGTCGATTTCCTTCCATTTGGACTTTTTCCATGCGGTCACATAGCTTCGAAACATGTTGATGTAGTCCCACACACGTTTGGTCACTTTCATTTCACGTCTCATCGCTTTCAAATCCATGTAGGTTGGGATGTCCCGAACTTCGAATGATTTGGCAGAGACTTGCATCTCCGCTACGCCTTTTTCAATTTCGGTCAATCGGGTATTCCACTGTAATTTTGGTAAGCATACAGAATAATAGAATTAATATGGTAAGTGTATATTTTTCGTTGAAGAATACACAGAATGACCGTAGAAACAGAAAATGCAGATTGTATCTAATTTAAACAATTCTGCGTCTGATCCCAAGCTGTTGGCTATCATCTTCATATAGTGGCAAAATGTAAGTGATTCGCACTGCCATGCAAACTTGATAAGAAGTGCAGATCCAAGTTGAGAAGCAAAGAAATATGAAATGTTGGGATATAATTTCTAAAACACTTACGTTCAAAGTTAAAATTTCAACCACAAGATACCCGTACATTGAAAGAAACTAACCAAGTTGTAAAATTAATGCCTTATCAGTAGGACAACTTCCTAATAGCTCTCATTGCATTACAACATAGAGTACGTCATACAAATGCCATACAACCATGGAAGGAAGAACAAGCCCCAACCAGAGGACACAAGGATGAGACTTAGCCGCTCAAAACTGTTGTAGAAGTTCAAACGTCGAGCATTAAATTGTCACCTATCTGCAAATAAACAAACAAGATGTAAGTGAAAGTAAGACTTCACCAACAGAACAGTTTCTTTTAGTCTTACATGACATTACTTAACTACTTGTCACCACGTCATTCGGCCCGATTAGACACCAGATATTTTGATGTTTTCAGCTACAGGATGAACCTGGCCCAAATGGAGCGAATAACCTATCATTCCCAAATCGCAATAAGACTGATTTTATCTTCCCCTACCAAGACGTCGGTTAGCTGTTTCGTATTTCACGTCGGTAGGCATCATTATCATCATCATCATCATCGAAGGCAGTATATTAGAGCTGACACTGACGCCAAACTACCATAAAACCACGAAAAAAGAATATCAACCCCTTGTTTAAAGGTAAGCGAGCATAAAACAGTGAGATTGGTTACACAAAGATTCCATAGCTAATTTCAGATATTCAACATCAAAATGTACACCCCTTAAACACAAACAACCGAGTCACAAGTTGAAGAATCAGCATGACACAAAAAAGCAACCACGTTTATTTGATGAGAAGAATGTTTGGGACGTAAAGTAAACAAACTGAAGAAAATAAATACATACAGTCTTGGGAGAAGATTTCTTAGTCTACAGTCAGCTAAGAATCTGTTCACGAGTACCACGATATGAATTTCACCATAGTTAGGGGACCGTTTTACAGAACATCAAAGATAATCTTCAATAACTAGCGAGCAGTAAAATGTCACATTAGCAGAGTTTAATCTTCGTTAGCGTATGGATTAACGCTTGAAGCGTCGATGGATAAAGTGTTTTCATGTGAGAATAAAAAACGATCATAAGGTGCTTTTTGATACGATAAGCAAGACAGCTGCATTGGATATGACAGGCTATCCACGTTACAAGCATACAAGCCTACATGTTCAGTGTTGAGTAGTACTGAGGGTACTGAGGGCAATGAATAAACACCAATGTTATGAATGTACAGATTCCCAGCATTGTATTCCGTGTAACCATATGTACGGGCCTAGATTGAGTGACAATAGAAAATCCACTGGGTATTTTTATGCTCGTCTTGAAAAAACTTCATTTCGTTGAGTTAACAGTATGGAACTGAATATGTATAAAATATGTCTGATGTCAAAAAGAGACGACTCACGTCATCCAAACTCTCGTATGGCTGTGAACAGTCGAACACAAACACATCGGATTCACCAAATTCTCGTTTCAGCCGAGCCGATTCGGTGTCATAATGCGCACTTAGTGCTCGAATATTCTGTACCTCACGCTCTTGAAGTGGTTGTATCTTCTGTTTGGTCAATACGGCCACGTTTTTCAGTTCATGCCAAAGATCTGGTAAGGACTAAAAGAGTAAGAAGTAGAAGGACAGTTCGATATTGGGAAAATGTAATCAGATAGACCCAGCTGTCTTCAGTTGGTTGAAACTGATTCACTATATAAGTGCAAATGCAGTCAGACTTATAGGCCAATGTTAGACAACATGGATTTCCATCTGTCGTTGTATCCGTTCTCCTGTGGAGTCACTTGTTCTATCGCATTCGGTTGGGTTCAGGGTAGGTATGGGGTAACCATGCCGGTCACCCACCAGGAGGCGGCAAATTACTCTTTATATTCTTGTATATTACTGGCGAATAATGAGGGATTTGGTCAATTTCAAGTCGCGGAGTTATCGATTGCAGTTAAGAGGACAGCTATTGTCTCCTCTCGAGACGATCGGGCAACCTGATCATTACTAACAAGCGAAACTGGTTGAGCGTTCATATATGATAATTCGGTCGTGCTCAATGTGAAGTCAATGACGCAGTGGCCTGAGTTGTAGTCCAAGCCGTGGCAAGGATATGCATCACTGACGAGCTCTAATGAGAGCGAAACTTGAGTCCAGTGCTTCTGCCGTTCGAAAGGGGCCGACTGGAAAGTCTATAGCAATGCGACAGCTGCAATTAACTATGGGTGGTGTTCAACTTGAAATTCTTCTATATGTTGAGACAAAGTGGAAATGCACAAATAAACCAAGTGACAGCACACAACAGAATAGTGCATTAGGTGGGAACAAAACTAAAGGTATGCGTCCAAACGGTGGTTCCTTTAAGGATGATTGTTTCGATCTCATCAGTTCTGAAGAGAAAAACTAGCATGGTTCGAGGTAATATCAGGGTCAGTAGGAGGATCCCTCACCAAAACACATCGAATGCATGTGCAGTCGTGGCAGACCAGTGTTCGTTGACTACCTATTGCCCGTGATGGAGAATCCAACAGAAATTATCTAATCGTCTCTCGCAAACAAAGAGTGTCGGCCATAATAAAGCTTGCTCGGTCTTTCCGCAGCTCTGTTCAAGTCTACCGGAAAAACTGGCACAATTGAGTATAAATTTCTCAATTATTTGGTTTATCTTACATACTATTTAATGCACTGCAACCAATTAACTATCAGCGGTAAACTATCTATCATCACGTGATCAATAAACTGCCCGGTTCAGTGCACCTTATGATACGGTTCACATTGTTCCTGTTAATCAGATGTTATAGTTTGCTTGCTAATCTATGGTTCGATTGGTCTAATGTTTATTTCTCTCCAGTCTTTGTCATCTACAATCTTGTTACCATTGACTTACTGACACTAAAACATTCCACCGAGTCACCATTTTTTCTACGCCGTTCAATAAAGATCCGGATACACATGAGCATTCTCAGCTTTCTCCAATCTACAAATTCCTTGTAAATTTTATCTCATCTGCGTTATCTTAGAAAACCTTACCCGTAACATATAGTAGAGAGTTAAATGGAACCTAACAGGTATCCGAACCAACCTCTAACAACTTGTTCATAGATTCGGGTAGTTCTTCGCCAAAATCTTTTAGTAAAGCAACTGTCTCTCGGAGCGGTTCAAAGCCTGCATCTGTCGCATCTTCAGCTTCACGAATGAGCTTCAGACGCTCCAAAACAGTCACCAATTTATCATAATCCACTTGTTCAGGATCCTTTTGTAAATCCATGTCATTCATGCTATCCTCAATGAAGGTTTTGAGGTTGTCCAAAGTGGAAGTCACGTGATCGACCAGGTATTGCTTAAACTTGTCGCTCCATTGGCGAATTACAGCTAAAAGAGATTGCTTAAAAGGTTTAAGGTCGGCTCGCAACCATGAATCAAAGACGCGTGTATCTTCTAAATGCTCCACCTCCTCGTATACACGGTCATATTTTAGGATCTGTTCACGAAATTGTTCCAATGTGGGTGGATTTTCCGGAGCTTCAATTTCCCCTGTTGGACCAAGGTCATCTTTAGTCAGCAAGCGGCCGTAACGGCAGAATTGTCGGATGAATTCTGTGCGATCTTCGGCCCAATACACAGAATAGTTGGATTCCAAATTGACCTGGAACTCGGCTGCTGCACGCATCGCGGACCGCACGTGATCAGTTATTTTTTTAACGAACTCTGAGATTTCCGGTGTGTTCAACACCTGTGTTGAAAAACCAGTCAACGCCTTGAGCTGTTGGCTAACGGACATTTCAGAAGAAGGTTCGGCCTGTTCATCTGAGACTTCCGATGGCAGTGTCGGTTGTGTTGGGCTCAACAGAGATGGAATCAGGCGGGATTGATCTGTAATATCTTGTACAAGACTATCTACAAGATCCAGGAGATTTTCACCTTGATAATCTTGCACTCCAGGTGTGTAGACCAAATGATTATCCTACGAGTAGAGGATAGAAAAAGCCAGTTAACTCCTCATTCAGTACAATATTTCGAAAAGGGGTCTTAGAGACAATACATTGCATAATTAATTTTACCGACATTTAGGCTGAATGCTACGCGTTCGTTTCAGATCGTTGTTGCATCAATGACCAGCCGTCCGAATTTACGATCATAGCCGGACAACAAAAGTGATTCAAGTGCCTTTTTCATCTGTGACTGACTAAATAACTAGATCACACTGTCGTTGAGATCACGATCTCAACCCTATATTCTAGACCAGAAAAAGGTATTAACATTCTCATTATGATCTCAAAAATGTTTATTAAAGTAACACAGTGATGTAATATAGCCAAAGATTAATCTTTCATCATGTTTTTCTGCAAAAGACAGTATGGTTATTCTCAGTGATAGCTCAAAGTAATCGTGATTTCAAAGTTTGAGTTTTGTTTCCACTACTAACCTCTACAACTGTTTCTAGTGAAAGAGAATGCAAGCAAAACATGTAACTTCGAAACAATCGTCATATGAGCACTAAGAATGTTGGATGAGAATCAGTGATCAGCTACTTTGACTGTTCTCCATTTCTAGTAATGTTCGATGACGGAATATGATCAATGTCCGTAATTACGCAGTCGGTTGCATTATGGAAAATATACTTAGGTATGTTGAAACTTTTCTGGTAAAATCTCACAGATTTAATTAACAGGGCAACTTACCACCAAGTTTAATTTCGTTTCCATCAATGAAGTCTCCGTTTTGCCCTTCTCCGTGTGTGTTGCCAAGTAAGCAAGACTACAACGAACCGCGTCAATAAGACCTTCGAGAATCATATCTTCCGCTGCTTCTAGGTAGGCAGACCAATCGGGACCATCCGGATCAGCTTTGTACAATTCAAGGTTCTCCTAAAATGTAATAACGAAACATGTGACACATTTAGAAACTGGTATCAGATGAACTTTCGTGTATGATAATTCGGTTCATGGTGCAGTGGTCAACACGGAGCAAAATTCGAGCATATCGCTTCTTTCAGAAAGGGATTGGCTGAAAAGTTTATTCGGAATACGAAGATTGCGATCAACTGTGAGTAACGTCCAGTGTATAATACAACTAGTCTTTGAAGTTTTTCACTGGTTCTTGGTTTCAAAAAGACTTCTGGATTGAGATATAGTTATAAGGAGAAAATATTCCGTTTGTCCGTCTGCCTGGATAGGGTCCTCGTGATCACTCAAACCGCTGGTTAGAGACGCTATCCGAGATGGTGATGTGTCGCAGTCAATGGCGTACCTGTATCCACACCATTTCTATTTCTTCCTTTTAGTCTTCCTCCAATAATTTTCAATCTTCTTAGTAACGTTTTCTTCTAAGATATTCCACGTCACTGTTGAAGTGAACGGTGGCCCGAGCCATAGTACCTTGGTCAGGCTCATGGCTGCTATGATGATGATAATGATGATGATGAACTGAACACAAAAAGTGATCTGTTCATGTGTGGAGCGGTCATAAAATTTACCTTTCTTACTCATTTAATTGTATCTATCGTTATTTAATCAGATGAGTTTAGAACGAATCAGAAACCTTTTAAGAATTCTATCATTGTGTTAGTAATTCCGTGATAAATTAGGAAATAATAATTTAACGAAAATTTCAGGCAGACATTCTTGCTGATGTTGAAAAAATAAAAATGCAAAAGTTCGGGCATAAGCCGTATTCGAGCCAGCGTCAAAGATCACAAGCCTCAGAAAAGCAGGTGCTTGATGAATAGAACTACGAAGATTAACTAAGTTAATGGAAACATCGAATCTGAACGTGCCTTCCTAACCAGTGAAGTCCACTAAAAAGTAGAATTCCATGATGTGTCTCTCAAGTAGCGAACGCTTGTTCCCGTCAAGGTTACTACAGCAGAGCCCCGTCAATAACTCCGCCTCACCACTGGTTCCGTTTTTCACCCACTGATTTACGGTCAATTATGACTATACATGTTCAGTAATGCCATCTTCCATGGCATAGTTTTCAAGCGAACGTCGTGATGGCGCCGCCAAGCAGACTTTTATGTAAACATGACCGCGCAAAATATGAACTGTGTGCCAGGCGGCCTACCACAAAATGGATCACCCGAATACGATGAGTAACACTCAGCGAGGATGAAACACCTCTTCAACCATAGCAACGCATTTATAGACCACAGGTCACGATGTTGCTACTGCATAATCGTTTACCGTCATAATAAATGCGAACAATTTACAAGTTTCGCTCACATTACAGCTCACAATGGAAAGGGGTTGAACGTTCACGTATGATAATTCGGTCGTGCCCAATGTGGGGTCAGTGGCACAGTGGTCAACACAGTTGCCTCATGAAACTGTGGCCAGAGTTCTATACCTTTTTCCATACTGGTTTCTTTTTTAGGCATAAGAATGTATCTTCCGTGTAAAAGCCTTTCGTTTTAGTGCAGTAGATTTTCTCCATTGTATTTTCAGGCTGTGGAATTGGTTTATGATTGGTCTAGTGGACCCATATTTTGCGGCCTTTTTCATTGCGACTGCACGCATTGGCTGCTGCGATAGGGTGATACCCGAGGAAACACGAGTTATGAAGGCCGTCATATGATCCAATCGGGGTATAGAGTCCAGTCCGGAGGGGGCAGAGAGCACAAACCAATGAATGTCGTCAATCCTCCTGTGACCTACAACACGGGTGTGGTCAAATGGCCTCGTAACACGTTTTCGTGTGTCGAAATAAGTCATGGGTGACAGACACAAGTACGGCCGCAAGTACAGTTGCATCAGTCCCGATATGTGCAAACGCATTAGTAATGCTTTCGAACGAGGCATGATTGGCGCATGGTAGCCTGCCTAAATTGAGTCAACTGTAAGATCGCGTATAAGTGGCTCCATATCGATTGCATCAGTTACGAGACACAACCCCGGAGAGGACATATAAGTAAAATTTTGAATGAATCGGAAGTCGACATGATACTGGAATGGATCTCCGCGAACCTGACAGTGACTCTCGCATTTTTAGAAATGCGTGGAAAATCAGAGCTTGCGAAAGAAGTATCAACAACCACTATCGGTCGATATTTGAATGGGCGGTTCATCACTGTAAAGAAGCTGTGCCGAATTCCCGTCAGCATGAACATCAATGAGAACCGGGCGGTACGACGGCATTTTGTTTATCGATTGTTAGAATGCTATGCGAGTTCCAATACTCCTTGCTGGATTGATGAGACGAACTTCAACTTGTTTTGCACAAGGTTGATGGGACGTTCTTTGAAAGGAACGAAGGCATGCATTTCTATCACCAACAGCAGAGGCCGAAGCTTACATTTGATCAAAACAATGATAGAAAGTTCTATTACGACCTACACAGTGCGAAGAGGTGCCTACAACAGTACTGACTGTAGATATTGGTTCCGTGCTCTGATGGATAAACTGAAGATCGGCGCAGCCATGTCAACAATAGTGGTGATTTGTGGCAATGCCTCTTGCCATACTGATTTGGAATGCATCTTTTCGGAAGATGCTTATCAAGGAGGGCAGCTATTGCGATTAGCACCGTATTCACCTATGTTGAATCCCATTGAGAACGTCTGGAGCATAGTGAAGGCGAAGGTGAAGCAGCAGTTGATAGGTGGTGATCCTGATCAAATACTGAGTCAACAGGAATGGTGCATGCATATCCTGAAACAAGTAGTCCATTCTGCTATGAAGGACGTCACGGAAGAACAATGTGTCCATTTTTTCCGCCACACTGAACGATTCTGTGTCCAAGCGATGGACGACAAAGATATGGGATTACTGCCGTAAATGTGAAGTCTATCTGTGAATGACGAAAGCCCTATTCAGGGCTAACACGATATGACTGACTTTTTTATTCGTGCATACAAAAGGTTTTGTTGAGTGGGTGATGTTAATTTTATAACTAGTTTTGTTGTCAGTTTATCGGATGGTAAACGTTTGAATAATCTGAAGCAGATATATAAAATTGCGAAACACATGGTTTATAGCACCGGGTAGTATGTTCCGGTTTTGTCCAAAGTCCTAATGGGTAGAAGTACTAATCACCGGTGACTGTGTAATAGTCATATTGTATGCATGAATAGAAAAGTCAATCATATCGTGTGTTCAGACAAATTGAACAGAAGAATCTATTAGTAACAAGGTAACGAGCATCTGTATAGATGATGGCAACAGACTCGTATCGTCTGTCAAAATGCGATCGATACAAGCGTGACATGTACATGAATGATGGATAAATATAAGAAGGAACGCTCCTCCGCCCTAAAATCGTAAAGGATGGGGCCAGCTCTACATAGTAGCCAGTGAATAGAGTGCGATTAAACGTTTGATATGCACGACCACTTCAGGTGAAAGTAAATCGCAGCGATGATGTAGTCGATTTTGATTACAAAGGTAACACAAGAGTGTGTAATCTTAGGATGATGATCTGGAACAACTTTGACAAGAGTGGCATTTGGCCAAAACTGTTGGGATGAAGGTGATAGATTGTTTTAACAGCCCAACGAAAACTAAAAGAATCGTTTAGTTGTGGTGTTCAATAGTCAACAGTTGATAACGTGAAATAAATGCCATGATGTGGTAAGTTGTACACAGTATCTAACCTATCTTCCCGCTTTCGGTTTCCTACGAAAATCAGTCAGAGGTTTGTAACGGTTCGTTCGCAACTTTCAACTCGTTTTTCTTTACACAGTATGTGTTGATGAGGGTAGATCGTTCACAACTCAGTATATCAAAACGCCAGACATCATTTCATCTTGATTATAACTATAACTATGTTTGTTTATTTCTCAGTTTTTTTTTTAAAAAACAATGAATGTAATCTTTCTAACTACCCTCTGGATTCAGTTATTTTGGTGGGCATATTTTCCGTTCGTTTTCGGTCATTTTGTGACAATGATGCACAACCCCGTAATTTTGGTTGTACTCTGCTCATTAACATGAACACCCGTTTGATTAACGGTTATGATGAATCAGGATTATCATTTCGTACATATTTTTCAATACCATGCAAAATCACATTTCTCCAACCGCCGTTTTGATGTTTTCGGGTATCTTAAAACAATTCCGTCCATTAACCCGTCCAATATGGCCTTAGGGAAAAAAACATTGTTGTCTGCAATGTGATTACCTAGTTCGAGTTCCATCTTTACTTCTTGTGTAAGGTTCTGTGATGTGCAACGGTTCACTTGGGAGTTGAGAAGTTAGACACAACATAGAGGCAGTTGGGCTGCCATCAGACTTAATTGGAGTAATTGGGCTTCATTTGAAAACTCTGCCGGTTTCATTGGTGGATTCCTGACCTTTGAACAACAGTGGCGAATACGAACACTTTTCTATGCTGATTTCGTTCATGAATAAAACTTTTGTGAACGTCTGGTAGATAAATCCTCATTTCCATTAACTTATGGACTTTAAAAATGAAATCCACTGTTATTGAAGTATCTTACTAAGCTGTTTGTCTACCGCTCAATGGTGCTGTGTAGCTGTCGTCTCGACCTCCCACGCGGCGCATCACGTGACAAGCCTAAGACTAAGTTCCGCTCACTGTCCTAACCTGTGCATGCCATCCACCCATCCATCGGCCCGAAAACCTTCCTCCACATCGGAATGCACGCACGTACGCACGCACGCGCACGCTCACCATCTGCACACTCAGCCAATTGGAACGCTCCAACTGGATGCGATTCAGTGCGGCAATACAAAGGCACGCGTGACGCGGTTGGACCCGGATCGGAACGAGGAACAAGACAACTGAACAGGATAGGACACGGTCCGGACGAGCGCCACTGAATTAAGCTTGTACACCAATCCCACCAATAAAGATCCAAACTATTTGATTTAACCTTCTCATTGACTATCGTTGAGATATTGTTATTTGTTAGTGGGTACTCAGGCTATCACGGTTAAGAGTTCCACTACAGTGCTCTCCGACAAGTCGGTCAGCAAGCTGCTCTGGCAAGTACTT